>CM033470.1:216144976-216327835 GCA_019447015.1 Hymenochirus boettgeri | reverse complement strand
GGGTAGGGGCATGTTCTGTTATGGGGATTTTAACTACCCTGAAATAGATTGGAGTAATGGAACTGCCAGCACCTCAAAAGGTATAAAGTTCTTAAATTTCCTATATAGCATTTTCTTTCACAGATGGTAGAAGTTCTACTAGAAAGAATGCGTTGTTGGATCTGGTGATATCTAATAACCCGAGCTCATTTTGGAGATGAAGGTAATGGGAAGCCTAGGGAATAGTCATCTCATGATATAGTGTCATTTAATATAGGTTGCAGAAAACTAAAGTGCACTGGCTTAACAAAAACTTTTAACTTTAGGAAAGCTAATTTATGCTTTTAAAGGAATCGCTCCTGCTCATAGACTGGGGGGAACTGTTTCTAGGTAAAGATACTGAGCAGATGTGGACCACTTTTAAAGGGATATTAAACTATAACATTTCCAAATCGGTACCTTTAGGAAACAAGTGTAAAAAAATTAGGTCCACTCCTGCATATGGCTTAATGCTCAGGTAAAAAGGGAAATGGAAAAAAAAGAAAAGGGCTTTTAAAATTTGAAAGCAGAAGGCACAGAACAGGCTTACAGGGACTTCAAAAGTTGTAATAAAGAGTGCAAGAAAGCAATTAAATAGCTAAAATAGAAAATGAAATACGGATTGCCGAACAAAGCAAGTCCACCCCAAGATGTTTTTTAAGTATATAATGGTAAAAAATGAGGACTGAGAATGTGGACCATTAAATAATGGGCTGAGATGGTTGTAGAGGATGCCGAAAAGGCTAATCTGCTAAACCTTTTTTTACATCGGTTTTTACTGTTGAGAATCCTTACAGTAGGGATTGTACACATGTGCAGGAGGAAATGAAGAGTTTTCACATTGGATAACAGAGGATATGGTACGGAATCAATTAGACAAAGTTAATATCAATAAAGCGCCAGGACCAGATGGATTGCATCCTAGGATTTTAAAAGAGCTTAGTTCAGTTCTAGCAAGACCACTGTGTCTCATCTTTTCAGATTCGCTTTTGTCTGGGGTGTCCGCTGGATTGGAAAAAGTCAATGTAATACCAATATTCAAAAAAGGTAGTCGTTCACAGCCTGGTAACTATAGACCTGTAGCCTAACATCAGTGGTAGGGAAGGTGATGGAAACTTTGTTAAGGGATCATATCCTTGACTTTGTCTCCAGAGATCATCTTATTAGTAGTAGTCAGCATGGATTTATGAGAAATAGATCATGCCAGACAAATTGAATTGGTTTTTATGAAGAAGTGAGTAAGAAAGTTAGATTCAGGCACAGCTGTGGATGTGGTATATTTGGATTTTGCAAAAGCCTTTGATACTGTGCCACATAGGGACTAATGTATAACTGAGGACTGTTGGCCTTGAAGAAAACATTTGTTCATGGATAGAGAACTGGTTATTGGACCGCAAACAGAGAGTGGTGGTTAAGGGAGCTACATCTATGTGGGCTAAAGTTCTAAGCGAGTTCCTCAGGGTTCTGTACTGGGGCTGCTTCTGTTTAATCTGTTTTATAATACTTAGAAGAGGGCATTGAGACAAGGTCTCAGTATTGCTGATGACACTAAACTATGCAGGCTTTGGAAACTTCCAATGATGTGCAAGTGCTGCAAGCAGACCTAGATAGATTATCAAAATGGCAGCAGAATGCAGATAGATTCAATGTTGATAAATGTAAGGTGATGCATTTGGGATTTAATAATCCCTGTGCCACCTACACCATAAATAACTCTGTGTTAAGTGCATCTGTAATGGAAAAAGATTGGGGGTTCTGGTAGATAACAGACTTAGCTGTAGCAAACAATGCCAGGTAGCAACACTAGAGCTAGCAAGATATTGTCTTGTATAAAGAGGGAATGGAATCAAGAGAGAAAAATATATTCTCCCTCTTTACAAGGCACTGGTAAGGCCTCATTGGAATGTGCGGTGCAGTTTTGGAATCCCATATACAAAAGGGACATCTTGGAAATTGAGGCAGTTCAGAGAAGGGCACTAAATTAATAAGGGGAATGGAGGAGCTTGAATATGCAGGCAGATTAGACAAGTTAGGGCTGTTTACATTGGAGAAGCGGCGGTTGCGTGGGGACATGATAACCTTATACAAATATATTAATGGCCCATACAGTGAACTCTCTGGTGCATTGTTCACTAATAGGTCATATCAGAGGACTCGTGGACATCCTTTAAGGTTGGAAGAAAAGGTTTCATCTTCAAGTTAGGAGAGGTTTCTTTACAGTGAGAACGGTGAAAATGTGGAACTGTCTTCCAGCAGAGGTGGTAATGGCAAGTTCATTGAATATTTAAAAAAGGCCTGGATAAGTTTCTAAACTAAAAAATATTGAGAATTACTGGTATTAATGCATATAGATCTGGTTGATCCAGGGATACTTCCATTGCCGTTTGGAGTCAGGAAGGAATTTTTTCCCCCCTTTTTAGCTGGGTTTTTTTGCCTTCCTCTGGATCAACTGTTAGGTAGGGTTAAAAAAAAAAGTGAATAGGTTGGACTTGATGGACGAATGTCTTTATTCACCTTAATTACTATGTTACTATGTCTAGGACAGGGGTTCCAAAGGTGTGGCCGGGCACACTGGTGTGACTTCAAAGAGGTTTGGCTCAGAATTTTTGATAATGGAAATATGTTCACAAGTATAACCTACATTTTTGTTATTTTGTACAAATTTAAAAATACTGTATATACTAGAGTAAAGAACTCCCCTCGGCTTATACTCAGGTCTGGGCTGATCGGGTGCTTAAAGGAGCAGCTGGACTAAATCACATAGCCCTGAAAAACAAAAGCTGTACCCTGTACACACAAATGCTCTTGATTTCATTGGGTTAGGCAATTGTTGTCCTGCTTACTCATAGATCAGACTGCAAGGGATTGAGAAAAAATGCAATAGAAGTAGCAGGCTTCAACAAACAGGATGCACAGGAAGGTATGCAGGGCACATCTGTGTATGGGGCCGCGTAGGGGACTTTCTATGCCACAGGAAGGTATGCAGGGCCATCTGTGTATGGGGCCGCGTAGGGGACTATCTATGGGGCCGCGTAGGGACTATCTATGGGGCCGCGTGAGGGGACTAGCTATGGGCCGCGTAGGGGGACTATCTATGGGGCCGCGTAGGGGACTATTCTATGGGGCCGCGTAGGGGACTATCTATGGGGCCGGCGTAGTGGCTATCTATGGGGCCGAGCAGCCTTCGCCAACTGCATATGGAGATTCATTTCCACCTCTTCCCCGGCATTTGGCGGCTTATAACACACTCCAACAATTAATTTACCTACCTTCTTGCTTCCTGTACACAGTTCCACCCATAATGTTTCTGCCGCATCGTTTGCTCCCCCATCTATTCCATCTTTTTTTCAATCAGTCAAATCTCCTAAAAATTGCTGGAACCGTTCCCTGCACAGATCGTATATTCACGATCTGTGCAGTGTATACTCAAACTGCCACAGATCGTGAATATACGATCTGTGGCTTCCCCCCTCCCAAAATTTTTTTTCCCCTGCTAGGGGCCATCGGGGGGCAGCATTCAACGCCCCTAGCCCCTCGATCCCCCCTCGGTTTGGTCTAAATCCGAGGGGGGATCGGGAGATATCCCTAACCTTTTGAGGCATCAGCTGGTCCCACGTGGAGAAGCAGAGGAGAGCCGTCTTCATTCCGGAAAGGGAGACCCGGTGAAGCAGGAAGCTGAGTGATGTCACCGGGGTCTCCCTAAGAGAGGTAAGATGCTGCCCTGTGGTCCAGTGGAGGTACTGCGCATGATATGGAGATCATGCTGCAGTCCCTAAGTATAGTACAAGCTGTCAAGTGAGAGCTTTTACTATACATTTGTGAATGGAACTCAAAGTTCCATTCACAAATAGGATTTTTTCTAAGTCTTTGCTACTTAGCGAAGACTTAGAAAAAAAATGGGGACAGAGATCAAAATTTGGTGATCACTTCTGATCACCAAATTATTGATTTGCCAATGAATGAAAAATCACTTCCTGGAAAATGATTTCCGGGAGGAAGTGATTTTTCCGATCGGATTTCGAATTGGAAAACGGGCATTTATGCCCGTATTCCAAGTTCGGTATCATTCCCTAAGATGATTTGATGATCATCTTTGGGAATGATCCCCCAAAAAAAGGGGAAATGCACACAAAAAAAATCTTAAAGTGTACACCACACTTTTTTTTTTTTACCCTAAAACTATAAATTAGCAAAAAACTTTGTCTTCTCAAGCTTCCCAATGTCCCCGGTGATATCGTGTAAAGTAAACGCGTATCATTTATTGTGGATTTCAGGGAAACTAAGCCTATTAGTAGGAAATTTTGCAGAGGTACCAAAAAAAGACCGTATTGATTTTTTAGGATCAATAAAGTGTGCAAAAACTTGTGTGACTCTCCGGTACTTACTGGTTTTCCACTAAAAGGGGGAGTGGGGATAGGGGTGGGGGAGTGGGTTGTGGCTTTTTTAATTTTTCTTGTAATTGCAATTGCGCATGGATCCCATTTGAGCTGTTGGTGGCCCGTCTCTGTTTGCACCCACCCTTATGGCATACCGTTTGATTCAGGACATGTGGGAGATTGCCGTTTAGGGGGTTTTTTACTTGCCAAGTGGGGTTTAGGTAGGATTTTTCAACCATTGAGTCCTCTTATTTTATTTTTCCACAAAATCTCCTAAAGCACGGAGTTCTATGGATAACAGCGCCTGGAATTCTTCATGATATACGAAAGCATGATACCACCACGTATATGAAGGTGTGTAGCTTCCAAAATATATAGTTTGTGGGGGGTATTTCCAAGTTGATTGGCTGTTCAAATTACAGAACACTTTGATTTTTTTCTTGTAATTGGACTTGTGCATGCGTCCAATTTGAGCTAGTTGGTGGCCCCGTTTCTGTTTGCACCCACCCTAGGCATACCATTTGATTCAGGACATGTGAGAGATTGACGTTTAGTGGGGTTTTTTACTTGCCGAGTGGGTTTAGGTGGGATTTCAACCATTGAGTCCTCTTATTTATTTTTTCACAAAATCTCCTAAAAGCACGGAGTTCATGGATAACAGGCCTGGAATTTTCATGTATATACGAAAGCATGATACCATCACGTAGCTGAAGTGTTGTAGCTTCCAAAAATTAAGTTGTGGGGAGAATTTCCATGTTTCGGGACTGTTTCTTAGAAAAAGTGTAGGCTGTTCAAATTACAGAGCACTTTGATTTTTTTGTAATTGCATTTGTGCATGCGTCCCATTTGAGCTAGTTGGTGGCCACGTCTCTGTGTGCATCCACGCATATGGCATACCGTTTGATTCAGAACATGTGGGGAGATGTATTTAGTGGGGGGGTTTATTTGCGGGGGGCATTTCAAAGTTTTGGGGCTGTTTGAAATTACAGAGCACTTTGATATTTTTCTTGTAATTACACATGGTGCATGCGTCCCATTTGAGCTAGTTGGTGGCACGTCCTGTGTGCATCCACGCATATGGCATACCGTTGATTCAGGGCATTTGGAAGATTGATAATTGACAAGTTTTTTTTACATGACATGGAAATTTGCCATGATTTTTAACTTTGAATTGTATTTTTATAAATTTTTCCTGAAAATCTGGTAAGAAAGCGAAATTGTACACAAACTGCACCCACACCATTGGTGGTATGCATAAAAGAATCACACCATTGTGTAGCTGAAGGTGTGTAGAGTCCAAGAAATATAGTTGGGGGGTATTTCTAATATAGAGGGGTGTTTAGGACAAATCTGAAAAGTTGCTGTAATTGGGCCACTGTTCATTGGCTCACTTTGTGGCTAGTTGATTCCACGTCTGCGTGGTGTAACCATACATAGGGCATACCGTTTGATTCAGAACATTTGGGAGATTGATATTTGGTAACTTTTTTTACATTACTTGGGATTTTGGCATGATTTCTACCTTGAGAGTGTTTTTTTTAAATTTTTTAGAAAATCTGCTAAAGCTGTGAACTTCTACGAAGAACTGCGCCCACACCATTGATGGTACGAATGAACAAACTACAGAATTTCGTAGATAAAGGTGTGTGGTCGAGAAATTATGGTTTGTGGGGGTTGTTTTGTGGGGAAAAATTACAGACTGTTCAAATTCAGATTTGACTGAATATTTTTGCTGTTTCTGAGCCATTGTGCATTGTTTCACTTTGTGTCTTTTGGCTTCCACGTCCACGTGTGTAACCACACAATGGCATACCGTTTGATTCAGGACATTGGGAGATTGATATTTAGTAACTTTTTTTTACATTCATGAGGTTTTGGCAGATTTCTACCTTTTGAAGTTGTTTTTTGTTATTTTTCAGACACAATGGAACTTTACGAAGAACTGGTCCACACCATTGATGGTATGAATAACAAACTACAGTGTTACATAGCTGAAGGGTGTAGTTTTAGGAATATAAGTTGTGGGGGTTATTTTTCTAAGTTACGGGGGGTTTTGTGGAAAAAACTGCAGACTGTCCGAATTCGGAATTGGCTAAATATTTTCGCTGTTTCTGAGCCATCGTGAATTGTCTACTTTGTGGCTTTTCGCTTCCACGTCCGCGTGTGTAACCACACATATGGCATACGTTTGATTCAGGACATTTGGGAGATGATATTAGTAACTTTTTTTACATTCCATGAGGTTTTGGCATGATTTCTACCTTTTGAAGTTGTTTTTTGTTCATTTTTTCAGACAAATGCGAACTTCTATGAAGAACTGCGTCCACACCATTGATGGTATGAATGAACAAACTACAGTGTTACATAGCTGAAGGGTGTAGTTTTCAGGAATATTAGTTTGTGGGGGTATTTCTAAGTTACGGGGGTGTTTTGTGGAAAAAAACTGCAGACTGTCTGAATTCGGAATTGGCTAAATATTTTCGCCGTTTCTGAGCCATCGTGCATTGTCTCACTTTGGCTTTCGCTTCCACGTCCGCGTGTGTAACCACACATAGGCATACCGTTTGATTCAGGACATTTGGGAGATTGATATTTAGTACTTTTTTTTACATTCCATGAGGTTTTGGCATGAATTCTACCTTTTGAAGTTGTTTTTTTGTTCTTTTTCAGACAAATGCGAACTTCTACGAGAATTGCGCCGCACTATTGATGGTATGAAGAACAAACTACAGTGTTACATAGCTGAAGGTGTGTAGATTTCAGGAATATATAGTTTGTGGGGGTATTTCTAAGTTACGGGGGTGTTTTGTTGAAAAAACTGCAGACTGTCAAATTCGGAGTTGGCTAAAATTTTTGCCGTTTCGAGCCATCGTGCATTGTCTCACTTTGTGGCTTTTCGCTTCCACGTCCGCGGTGTGTAACCACACTATTGGCATACCGTTTGATTCAGGACATTTGGGAGATTGATATTTGGTAACTTTTTTTACATTTCATGGGGTTTGGCATGTTTCTACCTTTTTGAATGTTGTTTGATGTTCATTTTTTTGAAAATCTGGTAAAAGTGCAAACTTCTACGAAGAACTGCGCCCACACCATTGATGGTAGAATGAACGAACTACAGCGTTACATAGCTGAAGGTGTGTAGATTTCAGGAATATATAGTTTGTGGGGGTATTTCTGAGTTGGGGGGGTTGTTTTGTGGAAAAACTGCAGACTGTTCAAATACAAAACTGGCAAATTTTTTTTGCTGCTACTGACATTTGGCACTGGTCACGTCTGGGTTAGTTGGTAGCCATGTCTCTGGGTACACCCATGAATGTGGCATACCATTTTATTCGGGGGGGTTAGGCTTTCATATTTGAGATGTGTTTGAACTTTCCTGCACAGTTTTTAGTATAATTCGCATTTGATTTTGTCTCTGATTTTACAGTTGAGGAAAAAAAGGAAAATGTGAGAAAAACAACTTACAATTGGACAAAGAGCTGCGTCCGGGTATCTGCATTTTGATCGAAACTAACCTCACTCATAAAATCCTGCGGGTGTGTAGTTTCTAAAAATATCTCACTTGTGGGGATATTTTAGTTAATTTGGAAGATATTCTATGTTAACTGTCAGTAGTGGTTATACATTTAATTTGGTGTAATATTCTTTAAGGTGCAGTTTTAGTTTGGGGGGGTCTCCGTACAGGAAAAGTGGGGTACCTACATATATCTGGTATGTGTACTCGGGAGTATCAGAGCTTTTAGAAACAGTAAGATTTTTGTGTGCGTAACCTTAAGATAACTATAAGTAAAAAGGGAAAATCCATGAAAATTTGCAAATTTTTCATTTTTTTACATATTTTACCCATAATTCCAGTAAAATTTCCAGAAAAGTTACAAAATTCTGTTACCATGTTAAAGTACACTTTGTGCTGAAAAAAACAATGTATAATATTCCTGATTTACTGCAAGGTAACCTACTGTAAAATTAGTCTAAAGCGATTGAGGGCAAAATCCTGAAAATTCTTCTGGCAGTTAACGCAAAAAAAATGAAAATCTCCTGGCAGTGAAAGGGTTAAATCTGCCACAATCTCTCATATCCTTTAATACTACCCCTTTAATAATTATAGAAACAGCATAGTTCAAAGCTGCAGAGGGAGGATAATGAAGTTAACCTGATCTTAGCACAGCTCTGTGCAATGCATTTCTCAATTGTGTATCTATCTGAAAGCTATTTTTTTAAATATGCTAAATCAAGCACCTCAGACACTGACCCAGCTAGAATGAGATATGACTGAAAGCCAGTGTGTGAGACTCCTTTTTATATGAGTAAGTTAGTAGATTTAAAGGCCGTCTCCACCCTACAAAATATTAATATGTTATAGTCCATCCCTGCCCACCCCACATAATTCACCTGCTTTTTTAGATTTCTAAAAAATAAAGCAGAACTCTGGTTACAGCTTCTCAATCCTGCGGCATTCTGATCCAGCTTCCTGCTTGCCGGAACTACAAGCAGGGGGCGGACTGGCAACCGCGGCAAAAAAGGCAGCCAATCACCGCGGAGTTTGCAATAGAAAACGCTGCAGGAGCGAAGGTCTGTATGTAGAGTTCTAATTCTGTTTTTCGACATCTAATATAGTGGTTGGGGTTGAGAAGGGGTGGCCTATAACATATATAAATCTTTTTTACACTAGGCAGCCGGGGGGGGGGCTCCCCTGCACTTGCCACTGCCCCCTCAGAGGACAAGGAGTAGGCAGAATCCTTTTGGAAAGGAAGACAACTCCTACTCTTCAGTTTCAGTTGGACTATGGACAAGCACTGCAGGAGAACCATAAGGAGCAGAGATGTAAGGAAATGATTAGTGGGTTAAATTTTAGTTTGGGGGGTGGACATGCCCTTTAATTTCTTTTTCGAGTCTATTTCCAAATGACAGGAAAAACATAACAAGGAAAATAAAAGCTTAGAAGTTAGGAGAAACACATAAAGTGAATGGGGAAAATTGTGTACATGTATTTTTTTGGGGGAGATTTTCCTCTATCATAATGAGGCTCTTAATCTCCCATAAAAATTATGTCATAGAATTGAGTCCATGCATCATTTTCAAAGGGGAATAAGATGTGATAAAATAAATTGGATGATTTGAATTTTACCCAATGCTTCAAATTTTGTGTGCATTAACACAATTCAAATTTTTGCAATGTGTCTGATCAGTTGCTTTTTAGATTTTAGTCAACATATTGGGCCAATATTTTGGTTGATCAACACAAAATATCGGCTAAAATCTGCTAAAACATTGACCCATTTGTAAGCCCTTAGTAATTCACAGATACTTCAGACCAACTTTTAGAAGAGAATCCAAATTTGGTTTGTGATTTGTTTATAGGAATATGTGTCTGTATTATTCCAAAAAGTTCAAAAACTTTATTAATATTTTATTTAATTTCAGATCTGTGATTACATGGTAAGCTGAAATGGAAGACTAAGAATTAATGTTTTAAAATGGCACCGTCCGATTCCCTGGAACATGAAATTCCATTGTTTTATATCTCTCCTGTTTTTGCTAAATGCCTAGTAGGACTTCTTGCATTTGTGTGTTTTGCAAACAGCTTCAATGGCAGCTTTGTTTTTGATGATTCCGAGGCCATCATCAATAATAAGGTGGGTACGTTTTATGAAAGAATATTTGTATTTAAAACAAGCCCAGGATAATATGTGCAGCTGCAGTCTTTCCAGATTAACAGCCGCTAGCATTTCATTATGAGACATCAGTTGGACAACATGTATGTATGTATGTATGTATAATTTTATTTATAAAGCGCCACTTGGGTACGCATCGCTGTACACTAAAAAATACAAACAATTTCATACATCGGTTAAGAAAGCATATATATAAATTATGTATAAATTGATATAAGTGCAACAAGCCTCAACACATTAGGAATGAGATCCCTACCCCGAAGATCTTACAGCTTGCAATTATGCACACTGCTGAGAAAACTCTCTCCACTGCTAGCTGCTAACTAGCTTACCACCACATTCTCAAACACAATTAGGGAGATTCACTCAGAGTTGCAGACTTTCTAGAAGAATCCCCCATAACAGATTCACCAGATGCTGTCCCTCTGTTTCTTACGATACTCATGCTGCTGCTGCAACCTAGAAGTTAAATTCACGCTGGAACTTCATCCAACATACATCCATACATATGTTGGAGAAGTTCCAATAAAAAGTTATTGAAGCAAGAATCTTTGAGTTGATGTTTATGGTGAAGAATACAGCTGGAGTTCCTCGGCATTGCATCAAACCGGATCAGCTCTGAAAGGCAAATATACATTTTACAAGTGCAGGATTATATGTGTAGATGCAGTATTTCATTGCCTTTGCAAAAAATGTTCGCCAGCTAGCTTGTGCCTCCGTCCTTCCCTATACCAATTCCAATATTAAATGTGCATAATTAAATTGGCAATATTATCAGCTTGTCAATGATGCCATCGAAATCCTACAGTGCTTCACAGTAACCACCAAAAAGAAAAGTTCATTGATACACATATGCTTATTACAGGAAATATTACAAACAATTAATTTCTGTAAATACATAAATATATAAAATAAGGTATATAAAGCTGGTTAACTTGTTCTAATCAGGTTAATATGGTGCAGTTAAACTACAACACCCTGTTTAATTTATTTTGTATATTAGTATTCCACACACTTGCCTGCATTCTAAACTTTATTTAGTTTTTTTTATTTTTATATTTAAATAAAATTGAGATTGAATGCTGCAGCCATGACTGGAGATTGTAGGTGGGCTCTCAAGTCTGGACAGTGACAAGGAACGTGACAATGGATATTGTCTTCTGTTTTCCCTTCTGTAAATTATGTAGTGGAAAATGCACCCCCAACTAAATTACAAGGATATTAGAAGTCACAGAGGAGTTTTGTGACCATATAACTGCCCGAGGCTGCATGCCCAGTGACTTTTATACAGGGCACAGAACTCCTAGGTGACTTCTAATATCCCTTTAAATTACAATTCGGGGGGCATTATCTATTATAGACAAAGGACAAGGCAAAGAGGTTCTGCACCTTCCAATCCAGCTAAAAATATGAATTTTATTCAGACATAGATCAAACACAGAACATATCAGGCTATGGCTGTCTGATGCGTTTCAGGCATGTGCCCTTTATGATTACCCCCCAAACTCTTAAAGCAAAAGAGCACTCAAATAACAATATTATGTAACAACGTATGCATGTTTCTTTTAGCATTAAAAACAGTATATCAGATGTACTTAAATAAAAAGTGAAATATCCCATCTGGCATTTAGTCCTGAAGTGCTGCAATTGGCAAATATACTTAAAAGAGTTATATACTTGGAATGCCAAGTTTTTCCTGTCCAATATGTTGGACAAACAAGGCGTACTCTGAGGAGTCGCATTGTTGAACATGTTAGAGCTATTGAATGCTCTAATCCAGTTACCCCAGTGGGTTGACACTTGTCAAGCTAAAAATGTGTCTGACTTAAGTGTTAAAGTTACAGAAAAAGTTACATTACCACCCTGGATCTGGATCAGAATATTAGATACGAGGGAGATACATTGGATATATCAACTGGACACCAGAGTCCCTTCAGGACTAAATTCCAGATGGGATATTTTCCTTTTTATTTAAGTACATATGATATACTGTTTTTAATGTTAAAAGAAACATGTATACGTTGTTACATAATATTGTTATTTGAGTGCTCTTTTGCTTTAAGATTTTGGGGGGTATGACATTCCACCTCTTTATGAGCACGTCCGTACGTTTCCCCTGCTTATGTCTATGATGAAAGGTGCATGCCCGAAACGTGTCAGGCAGCCATAGCCTGATATGTTCTCTGTTTGATCTATGTCTGAACAAAGTTTGTATTTTTAACTGGAGTGGAAAGTGCGGTACCTCTTTGCCTTTTCTTTTGCCTTACCTTGTTGTGGGATGAGCACGAGCCCCGCTGCGTTCGGGCACTTCCTTCCTTTTGCCTAGTGTGGGTGTCTTGCGAGAGCCGAAACTGATGCAGTAATCAAGTGTGGCCGTTTGTGGGAGGCTGACACGCTACCAGGGTTATTCAATAAAAGTTCTTATCCTTTAAAATGGTGCTAATTTTGCCCCAACCAATCAGATCTTATTTAACATTTGAAAGCTAACATCTGATTGGTTGGGGCAAAATTAGCACCCTTTTAAATGATAAGAACTTTTATTGAATCTCCCTGTACATGTCTTCTGATTGCCTGGAGCAGTCCTTTTGTTCTTCTGAATACAGACATTATCTATTATATCCTACCCCTTTATATATCACCATTAGAGTACCATGACCAAATACAGGTAGGTAACTCAGTGGTCATCCATTATAATACACTAAAAGTTACTCTCAAACTTAAACTGACATACTCTACTACATAAATATACTTTACATTTATACACACACACACACTGCTACATAAATTACTTTACTCACATTTCCCAACGCAGCACTTCTAAAAAGTAAGTCTAAAGAGTTAAGAATCCTTTTCTTTTAGACTGATCTTTTATGTTCCAGCTATCCTACCAGCCCCAACTGTCCTAGGAACTGCAGCATTGCAAGGGATGAGCACAAAGTGGAAGGCATTTTACTGTTCCATTATTTATACAGCTCTGTACTGCAGATTATACCATCAGCAGAGATAACAGGATCAGAGAGGGCATATTAGTATACATAAAGAATGTCTCTCCCAGAATGTTCGACCTGTGCTTTATACAGTGTAGTTACTGAAGGTGAGGCGGTCCCAAACTCTAACTTGTCTTCCGAGGCTGCTGAGGTGGGTGCACACTTTATTTTAAACTGGCTCAAGAAACAGGTACAGGAAACATCACAACAAGCACAGCCCAGGAACACTTCCATGCAGCCCCTAAGGCTGGGTACAAACGGAGGGACTTTTTGTCCCGACCGAGCACTCGCTATGGGCAAGCGCTCGGCCGGGACAAATGTCCATCGGCTGCGGCCGAATATGTGAACGATCGATCTTGCATTCCCATAGGGAACCGCACGATCGATCGGAATTTTTCGACATGCACGATCGTTCGATCCGGACGAACGATCGATTAATGTGTCGGTCGCGGGCGCCTGCCCCACACCAGCCAATATTTTTGGACGATCGACCGAAAGTGCCGTGAATCGGTCGGTCGGCCGAAAATATTGGCTATTGTGTACCCAGCCTAACAGCTGTGCCACCCTAGGCCATGGCCTAGTTGTCCTTTCCAGAAATCTGGCCCTGATGACTTTAAACCTTAGATTGTGTCTGCTGCATGAGTATCTCAAGAGACAGTCGTGCAGCCACTACAAGCTATGCACCAAGAGCTAAACTTCAAGTCCAGTTGATCTAATTGAATACAACATATATACCTCCACAGTATGTTCTTTTGATAATATGTTGTTGGCCTGGTAAGCAGCCATTTTCATGGGTGGTATTTTAGCGATAACCTGTATGCGAACAGTCTTGTAGAGCTCCCCGAACATCCGGTAAGAGGTGTGCACAGATGTTTTCGATGTCTAAGCACTTTCTCACTCTCCACTTAATACAGAGGTATATTGTTTTGTCTTGATTGGGGAGCTGCTCTCCTATGGTTAAAGCATCTGACTGAAAAACGGGAGGTGGCATACCCCAGTGGGGTTTGTTAGCTGACGGCTTCTACAAAGACTGATAGATTTTATGATAATACATTTCTATGAAGAAATCACAGCAAATTAAAGTAATGCATTGGTTTAATTTGTGTAAGTTGCATTTTCTTTCTGAACCTAAGAAGGCTTCTGTGTTACTGCCAGTACATCTCCCAGTCCATGCATTATTTAAACAGCCTTGTGAGCATGTACACCTTCTGACCCCACTATTCAATGTCTCCATTTTTCAGAGATAATTTTGTATTCAGATGTCACCATTCCAATATGGAAACTTGCAACAAAAACAAAAGAAGGGCACACAAAACAGCACTGAAGTTCAAATCAAGTGCTTATTTATTGTGCAACATGTTTCGAACTATAAAAAGTTTTTTTTCAAGCAACCAAGATGTCAGATGTGAAGCAATTTTATACCCAACCCATTCCAAAATAGTTCATCCCTGTCAAGGCTGTGGTTGAAATTGGCTATTTTGCATTGGGTTGGGTATATAACGCAAGAAAAATCTGCACACGGTGGGACATACCGTATATACTCGAGTATAAGTTGAATTTTTCAGGATTTAAAATTAGCCTGAAAACCTAAGCTCGACTTATACTCGGGTCAAGTCCTAATTTAGATCCAAATTCTGCAATTACAGATAGTAACCAGTAGGTGCTGTGTTAACCTGCATAGAAAGTTACAGGAGCTGATCTGCCTTTACACTTCCTGCATTCTGGCTGCTGGACTCACTCAGCCCTGTCACTGGATGCTGTAAATCTGATGGGTCTCTTCAGTTTGGGGCAAAAAACAGCTGCTAGTACAGTGCAAAGGAAAGCTTGAAACTACTACTCAGGTGACATTTTTAACTATTGTGGTCAGAGTCCTTTACTATATGGGGGTCAGAGGGCCCTTTACTATATGGGGTTCAGGAGAATTGTAAATCATGGTAAGCTTAATTAAGAGTTTACTGAACCTTGCCACTCCACATGTTTAGAAACTGAAACTCCCAGCAACAAAGCATGCTGGGAGTTGTAGTTTCCAAACATCTGGAGTGCCAAAGAATTGGAGGTTACTGGTACTGGATTTGGCTATTACTGTATGGGATTCATGTGTGGGAATTCCTCTGTCCATTTAAAGGGCAACTAAAGCCTAAAAACAACACAGAATCAGAAGGCAGTAGTGGTGATAATTTCTACCCTTGACTTATACTCGAGTCAATCAGTTTTTACAAATTTTTCAGGTAAAAATATGTACCTCGACTTATACTCGAATCGACTTATACTCGAGTGTATATGGTACTTCCTGTAAATCGTGGCAGTGTGGCTTAGGCCTTAAAGACTTCCTTTGGCTAGTTTATTTTTTTTTCTGGCATTTTTAAATAGAACATTTTAACATTTAACTGCCACAGCAGTTTTCTGAAATGCAGAAACTGAAGATTTGGGAGATTGTGTCAGATTAAAATCAATTTGCGAGCAGATGCATATCCTCCAGCATTCAGATAACATTCATAATAACAAAGTATTGTAGGTTGAAAAGGGACATATGTCCATCTAGTTATCCATTTTTAGCTGACCCATGACCCCTGCCTAACTGTTGATCCAGAGGAAGGCAAAAAAAACTAGCATGGTTATTCACCTTCAGATAGGTTAACTATTGAGAAATGCACTGCAGCTCTGTTTATTCTATAAGTGTTACTATAATAAAAGGTGTAATGTTGAAGAGTATGCAGATAGAATGCTATCTGTGAGAGAATGTGATAGAAGTAATGATTTGGGAATATTGAAGGCAACAAATAAAAGGTGAGTAAAAAAATTATTGTACGTGCCCTTTTTTAAGTAATTGACCACTGCAACAGGGTTGCTAGATTCTGGCATCGCTCAGGCAGGTTGGGGCAGGGTGGAGCTGGAGATAGGGGTTAACTGAACTTGAACTAACCTAATTAATGTATTTAAAATGTTTTTGTTTGTGAAACAAGAAATCTGTTTAAAAGCACATCAATTAAAAAAAACAAAAAAACACCAAAAAGTCCAACTAAACATTTTTTAAAGTTGGCTTTTTTGTGTTTTGTAAGATTAGTAAATGCAACTGAAAGTTTCTGGGTGTTATAAAATGAATCATAATACAGTATATTTATTGTTATTGTAGGATGTTCGAGGAGAAACCCCAATAGCTGATATTTGGCTGCATGATTTCTGGGGTACAAAACTCAGTAGCAATGCTAGTCACAAATCCTATCGACCACTCACAGTTTTAACATTTAGGTGAGTACTTATTTGCATCATTGAAATAAAATGTAATAACTTTTAAATAAGATAGAGAGCAGCAACTTTTCCTTTGCACTTGTTATCACTTCACATATCTATAAAAAAACTTACCCCCTCCATATTTGTATTAATCGGTTGAGAAAAGAACACACATGCTGTCTTTTTACTAACAAATGCAAACTGTGATGCAGCAGATATGTACAGCCAAAACTCAGCTGCATCCAACCTCCACAAATTAATTGTCTACAACAGCAGAATACAGGCAGGTAATGCTTCTCATAATATCTTTATCCTCTTCACCTATCTGGCCTGCTTAAAGGGTATGTCCATCAAAAATGTAAGTTTGTTTCTAACTGATTTACTGAAGAACAGGAGGTAAATGCACTATCTCTTACCTCCCGTACTTCAGGAAATCTTACAGGAAATCTTACAGTCCTTCGCACTGTGCGCGCATGGACGTGTCGGAGACTGTCAGTGAAGTCAGCGCTGGAGCGGGTCCACGGGTAAGTGTCTCCTCCTCTCCAGATTTACTGAAGAACGTGAGGTAAGAGAGAGTGCATTTACCTCCTGTTCTTCAGTAAATCAGTTAGAAACAAACTTACATTTTTGATGGGCATACCCTTTAACATCCTTCCAAACAGAAAGGTGGATAAGATAAATACATTGTACTATAAGGATATTATGCCGCAGAGGAGTTCCTTGCCCATATAAAAGCATGAGGCTGTAGGAAGGTGACTTAAAGGGCATGTTCACCCTTAAAACAAAAAACTGGGGACTTGTCCGTTATCAGCCCGCAACCCCAACTGCTATTTTTACCAGTTTATTACAAAAATTTGTAACCAGATATTTAAAGGACATGTAAACTGGGACAATTCATTTTTTAACTAATCACATAGTAATAAGGATTAATTACCACTTTTTAGCTCTGGGAATTTTACTTTTTAAAGGGGGCGGGGCATAGCTAGTCAGTAAGGAACTATCAATCACCCAGCCCCTCCCCCTGGCACACTACATGCAGAAACTATCCATCCTATAAAATTAAAGCTTATTTCTCTGTCGCTGTCTGGCTAATTGATTCAGCATTAAGATCAGAAAAGGGAATAAGTATTATCTGTTGCTTTGCTCTTTCTGTGCAGATAAACCCAATCCTGCAGTTAGCTGCTGTCTGTGTTAGTGGAACTAGTGCCCCCTATTTCATTAGATATGCAATCTAAAACATCTTACAATTTAGCATTTCTGTAAGCAGTTTTGCTGTAGCTGGTTTGACAGTTGGTGTGCTGTATGCAGTATTGACAGTTGGTATGTGGGAAAAATAGTCAGGTTAGTGGTCATACCCGAAGCAAAACAAGTATTGTATTGAAGGCAAGCAGCAACACAAACACCTTGTACACACTTTCATGTATTTATTTATAGATTAAGATGATACAAAGTCATTTTTTTCAGTATACATACACTTTAAGTCCCAATGTAGCACTGTAACTAAAGAAATCAATTACAAAGTCCCCCAACACACACACACACACCTACAAACCTTTACAGCTAAAAGAAAATCGTACTTGATTCAAGCAGTTAATAACAGCTCCCAGTGATGTTTAAAGGGCAAGTCCAGCCCCAAAACAAAAACTTACATACAGTTACATCACCCCCCAAAACCTTAAACGGTAATAGTTTGAAATCTGAAATATATAATTCTAACCTGAAATCCTGTCAGTTATGGATTTGACAGTTGACATCACAGTCAATGACTGAATGTTAATCCCCTATCTGCCTCTTCTGTGCATGCCCAGACTCAGTACAGGCCTCTAAATTGCTCAGTTTCCATGAGGCATCCAGATTAGCAGGCATACAGTAATGAATTCATAGGACAAAATATGATATAGCAACATATTTTAAAGAGGCCATTCTTTCTAAAAGATGTTCTTATGAGGGCGGAGTTGCCCTTTAACTTTCCATAGCAAAGAAGTTTCACTTTCACTATAGCACAAAATCACTGGGAGAATTCTATTGGCTGTAGTGGGGCACAGATCATCTCTACTGCACATGCTCCACACTATATTTGTTTCTCAGTTTTGGGAGGGGGTGAATACATAGAGAGGAGGCATGCATACTAACTAGGAGTGAGCTGAACAGGAGGACATGAGGGGATCTAGTGACAGGGAGCACTTAGAGCAAAAAGGGATCAAGTCCCTGACAGTACTAAAAATATAGAAATGGATAAAGGCAAGTCATTTTTTTCAGTTTAGTGTCCCTTTAATGATATTTAATGACACTCCTGTGTGCACACGCATTCCTCCCACGCACACACACCCTGACCCCCCCTCTCCCTGACCCACCGGTGGGATTAGATGCCGTCATGGGTGCGCGCAGATGGGTCCACCGTCCGTGCATATTTACAGCTGTCTTTTAGGAGATATAGGATAAGGTCTCTTCAGTTCTGGCAAAGGTATCTGCATCCTCCCGCTGCTCAATTAGCTTTTTTTATAAGCTTAAGCATGTGCAGAGGAGGTAGCAGGTGAAACAGCAGTCAATGATAGGCTGTGATGTCAGTTGTCACAGCCTTAATTAACTGCAAGGAGGGAGAGGCCTGCCTACTTTGCCAGAATGGGGACAATCATTATCCTTAAATATCTAGTTAGTAATGCAGGTAATAATATTATATAATAATATAAGGGAGATATATATGCTAAACAGCGAAAAGGAGCTACAGATAAGACAGAGCAAGGTCATTGATTCATATGAAAAATGCAAACAATATCTTTATTAAATCACAAGCAGGGTGGAAATTATCTATACCATTTACATATATGTGTGAATTTTAATAAAAGTCCATAAACCAGAATAAAAAACGGTTGGGCGTAAGCCAAACACAGCAGGCCTTCCGCGCAACCCCCAGAAGCACACCCAATGGTGGGGGGTCAGGGTAACCCAAATATTAAAGGTGAGCAAGCAAGCACAATTAATATGCGGAAATAAAGCAGAGCTGGTAAGATGCGAGATTCCGCTAAGTCGATATAAGCGTGCAGAGTAATGCATTGCAAAAATATTCTTAGATGTCCTGAGCATCAACGTCGCTTCCAATATCACGGTCACAATACTGCAAAACCATTGTCCGCTTCACAAATAGTCCCCCAGCAATCACTAAGAGCCTCCCACCACTAAAGCCTGCGGTCATCTCACAAACAAACCTACGTGCATTTCGGAAGGTATACTTCCTTCTTCCAGGATGTAATAGGTATAGCAGAAACGTGGTTGAACAGTTCTCACGACTGGGCTGTAAATATAGAAGGATATGCCTTGTTTAGGCAGGACAGAAAAAAAAGGAAAGGGGGAGGAGTATGTGTTTATGTTAAAAAAGAATTGAAGCCAAATTTAAAAGAAGAGATAACTGGTGATATGGATGTGAAAGTGGAGGCAATATGGGTGGAATTAGGCAACAGGAAAGGGGGTAATGTCATTGTTGGTGTCTGCTATAAGCCGCCAAATGCTAGCAGAGAGGAGGTGAGTCAACTTCATATGCAGTTGGCAAGGGCTGCAAGTTTGGGGAGTGTGCTCATTATGGGGGACTTCAATTACCCTGACATTGATTGGTGTGGTGGAACTGCCATCACAGAAAAAGGCGATGAGTTCCTGAATTGGCTGCGGATAATTTTCTCTCACAGTGGGTTGAGTTTCCTACTAGAAAAGGAGCTCTGTTGGATTTGGTAATATTTAACATTGTGGAGCCATTATAGATATAAAGGTAACTGGAGGCTTAGGGAATAGTGACCATGAAATAGTGGCGTTTGGACTTGTTATCGAAAGGAAAAGTGCGCTGGGTTTACACAAGACCTTTAATTTCAGGAAAGCAAATTTTCCCAGGTTAAAAGCAGCTCTTCAGAATGTCAACTGGGATAATGTATTATCAGGTAAAGGTACTGAACAGAAGGTGACTGTGTTAAAGGGGATTTTAAGCCAGTTCACATCTAAATTTATACCCTTGGGAAATAAATGTAAAAAAATAATCCGCGCCCATGTGGCTGATTCTGATGTAAAGAGGCAAATGGTAAGGAAGAAAAAGGCATTTAAAACCTTTAAGCTGAGGGAACGGAAAGGGCCTTTAGGGAGTAAAAACGTAACAAGGAGTGTAAGAACAATCAAACTAGCTAAAATTAATAATGAAGTTAGGATAGCGGAAGAAAGCATCACTAAGCCTAAACATTATTTAAGTATATTATAGTAAGAAGATGAGACTGAGAATGGTGCACCATTAATTAATGGGGATAAGTTTTACGGAGGATGGCGAAAAGCAAATGTCTTGAATATTTTTTTTTCCTCTGTATACACTATAGAAGATCCAAGTACAGATTCATAGAGTATAGTAGCTATAAAAGGTATACAAGATTCAAGTTCACTTTGGTTAACCGAGGATATGGTACAGAAAGAACTAAATAAGGTTAATATTAATAAATCTCCTGGACCGGATAAAATACATCCTCGGGTACTTAAGGAGCTAAGTTCAGTTTTATCTAGGCCATTGTTTCTTTTTTCTGCTGATTCCCTCATGTCCGGGGTGTGCCTCTGGATTGGAAAAAGGCTGATGTTATTCCAATATTCAAAAAGGGTAGTCGTTCACAGCCGGGTAATTACAGGCCTGTAAGTTTAACTTCAGTGTGGGGAAGATCCTGGAAAGTTTAATAAGGGAACATTGTTCTAGAGTATGTTCAAGGACTGACATTATAAGTAGTAACCAGCATGGATTTAGGAGAATAGATCTTGTCAAACTAACTTGCTGGCTTTTATGAGGAGGTAAGTAGAAATTTAGACTCTGGTATAGCAGTAATTAGTTTACTTGGATTTTGCAAGGCTTTTGATACAGTCCCCCATAGGACTAATGAATAAGCTAAGGTCTGTTGGTCTGGGGAGTCACATTTGTACATGGATAGAAAATTGGTTATGAATAGGATGCAGGGAGTAGTTTTTAATGGGGCTTCATCATTATGGGCTAAAGTGCTAAGTGGGGGTGCCACGGGTTCTGTGTTAGGGCCGCTTCTATTTAATCTATTTATTAATATTTGGAAGTGGGTATTGTCAGCAAGGTTTCTGTGTTTGCTGACGACACAAAACTTTGTCGACCATTAAAAACTTCAGGGATGTGCAATCGTTGCAAGGGATCTAGATAGATTATCACATTGGGCTGCTAAGTGGCAGATGAAATTCAATGTTGTAAATGTAAGTGATGCATTTTGGCCTTAAAATACTTGTGCTACTTATACTATAAATGGCTCTGTGTTAAGTGATCCCTGTTGGAAAGGGATCTTGGAGTTTTGGTGGATACAAAACTTAAAGGTAGCAAGCAGTGCCAGGCGGCAAACACCAGCCAGCATGGTATTGTCTTGTATAAAGAGAGTATGGATTCAAGGGAGAAAATGTAATTCTCCCTCTTTACAAGCATGGTAAGGCCTCATTTGGAATATGCAGTGCAATTTTGGAATCCTGTGTACAAAAAGGACATCTTGATATGGAAGGGTTCAGAGAAGGGCAACTAAATAATAAGGGATTGGGGGAGCTTGAATATGAAGAGAGACTGAAAGTTACAATTATGTACGCTGGAAAAAGGCGCTTGCATGGGGATTGATTACTGTGTATAATACATTAACGGGCCATACAATAAACTATCTGGGGCATTGTTCACCAATGAACATGTCAAAGGACACGAGGACATCCCTTAAGACTTGAAGAAAAAAGGTTTAGGCTTCAAGCTCGGAAAGGGTTTTTCACTGTGAGAACGGTAACCTATGGAACTGTCTTCCAGTGGACGTAATGGCAGGTTCATTGGTCATTTTCAAAAAAAAGCTGGATGATTTTCTGCAAACAAGAATGTTGCAAGTTACTGGTATTGATACATAAAGTAGAGTTGATCCAGGAAATTTCCGATTGCCACTTGGAGTCAGGAAGGAATTTTTTCCCCTTCATAAATTTGGTGGGGGTTTTTTGCCTTCCTCTGGATCAACAGTTAGGCAGGAAATGAGGATATTGCTAGATGGGTTGGACTGGATGGACGTATGTCTTTATTCAACCTCAAATACTATACTATACTATACTATACTATTAGACCCAGAAGAAGGAATTATACCTTCCGAAACATGCATAGGTTTGTTTGTTATGGTTCTCTTCCATAATCCACCGTAGATGTCTCCCTAAGTGTATGCAGAACACGTCACACACTCTGTAGTGCTCAACCAATACTAATATTAGGCTGGCTAAAATTTTTCCCTATAACAAATATTTCTCACACAGAAAAATTGGATGTAAACCATCACTACAATGTATTTTTGTGTTGTTTCTGGTCTATTGTTTTCAGCATTTAGTTTACAGTGGAAGAAAAGGTTATCAAATGATTTAAAGTCAATTTAGGCGAAAAGGGAAATCCTACTTTGCAATTATTCCTTTGCAACAAACCCCTCATTCCTTTTGTTGACAAAGTTTGCATGTAACCACTTTTTTGCAGAATCAACTACTATATTGCTGGAGGACTACACCCAACAGGATTTCATGTTGTCAATATAGTCTTGCATTGTTTAGTGTCTGTCTTGATGCTTGACGTCTTCTCAGTGCTGTTTGATGAAGCGAATTGCAGTAACAAAGGAAAAAATAAAGCATACAATTCAAAAGCATCGTTACTAGCTGCTTTGCTCTTTGCTGTTCACCCGGTACATACTGAATGCGTAAGTACATTTGTTTTAATTGAAATCACTATAAAATACATTTTGTATTTTATAAATTACCGTATATACTCGAGTATAAGTCGAGGTTTTCAGGCTGTGAAAACAGCCTGAAAACTGAACCTCGACTTATACTCGAGTCAGTCACTTACTGGTGAAGGAATCCGGCTGCCGCGTCCATGATGGTCGCATCCACTGACGTCACGACTCGGCACCGGGAAATTAGACCGGCGCCGAGTCGTGATGTCAGTGGATGCGACCATCAGGGGAGCGCGGCAGCCGGATTCCTCCATCAAGATGTAGCGGCCCGGACTCTCCTGCAAAGGTAAGGCATAGTGTAGTGTAGTGTAGTGGCAGGGTGAGAAGATGGGTGCAGGGAGTAGTGTAGTGTACTGTAGTAGTGTAGTGTAGTGTAGTGGCAGGG
Organism: Hymenochirus boettgeri; assembly: GCA_019447015.1. Classification (NCBI taxonomy): domain Eukaryota; kingdom Metazoa; phylum Chordata; class Amphibia; order Anura; family Pipidae; genus Hymenochirus; species Hymenochirus boettgeri. Next base: position 216,304,399 of record CM033470.1, on the reverse strand, counting down.
TGAGAAGATGGGTGCAGGGAAATAGGTTTTATTCCTGGGGCTGGGGCTGGAGGGGAGACTCTACCCTCGACTTATACTCGAGTCAATTGGTTTTACTCATTTTTGAGGTAAAAATGGGTACCTCGACTTATACTCGAGTCGACTTATACTCGAGTATATACGGTAGTAGAGAAACGCACTCTTACAAGTGATTTGATTTTTATTGTGACATGCTGGTGTGCACTACCTTTCGGGTCCTCCCCCTTCCTCAGGTGCATCATGCATGTCACAATAAAAATCACTTGTAAAAGTGCGTTACTCTACTACTTTATACAATACCAAGTCTTAACTGCAGGTGGTTAGCAGTCAGAGGGCAACAGCACCACCAAGTACAAGCAATTAGGTGTGCATGGGATACCAGAAAATACAAATATAAAATACATTTTATCTACTGAATAAGAATCTACTGGTTGAGTTTTTTTTTAAGAACAGCTATTTATTTGATTAACAATGTATGAAATAGCTTGGCTGAATCAGCTGGCGAACGAGCATTCCTGACAGACTTTAAACTATGTCAGGGCGCCACCTGGTCACTCCCACTCTATGCAACATACCCTGGAACCCAAATAAAATGTTCCAGTTTATTGGTAAACTGAAAAAAAAGTAAAGTTTCCATGCTATATGTTATCAACAAAATAGTTTTTACAATAAATATTTTTCAAGGTCTTCATTACTTGGGATTAATAATGTTCATTTAAGTGATTTCATGCAATTTTTAATTATTTTATTTATATATGGTATTCATGACACTTTCTTGTTAAAGGTTTCTGGAATAGTTGGAAGAGCAGATTTGCTTTGCGCATTGTGTGTTGTCTTGTCGTTTCTTGGATACTGTAAAGCTCTTCAAGGAAGTAAGTTTATTTTTAAATCCTATATCTTCTAATTTAAAATTTTAACTTTATCCACAGATGCTTATAGGACAACTGTTCCCAGACGAACATTAAAAGTATCCAGTGAGAGGACCTAAACCGCTAGGTTATAATTACCTTAATTTTCACTGTATGGTCCAGCTCTGCTCCCTTTCAATGGAGAGGAGTGCACCTTCACATTTGCCAGGTCCAAATTGAAGAAGGGGTCTAGCTGGACCAGCAAGTAAATAAAAAGCTGATTGAGAGTAAACACATCCTCACTTCGGGTACTTTTAATGGTAAGTAAATGGAAAAGGTTGGGGTAAGGTGAGTATGCTTGTTCTTTAAAAAAAAAAAAAAATCCATTACTAAAAGGAAAAGCAACTGTAAAAATTCACACAGATAGATGGAAATTGGCTCAAAAAGCAATCTGTGAAAGGTTGTGGCAAATTGAAAGCAATCTTTGGTAAATTAGGGTGGATTGAAAGCTACCAACCAGATTGCCACAATCTCTCATAGATTTTTTTTATTTTCATGCATACCCTTTAATTACTCAAAATAACACCTTTAAAGGTGAACTCCACTGTAATATTTTTTTTTTTTATTTGGTTTTAGTACCTGGGGCAGACAGGTAGGATTGATTTATTCCTACCTCCCAATTTAATTTCTTTGAGGAACACCAGCATGTACAGTTTTAATATGCCAGGTCAGCCATGGACTTTCCTATATTAAACATAGTGCTGGAGCCAAGATGAAGCCTGGCAGAAGCAGTTTTCTTAGTGCTGGTTCTCCTCACAGAAAAAATAATGGGAGGTAGGAATTACCAATATAAGGCTGGGTAAACACCTTCCAATATTTTGGGACGCCGGATTTCAGTGTATTGGTCAAAATATTGGATGTAATTTTCAGACGACCGATATCTGACCGCCTTTTCGGTCACACATGTTATAGGGAACTACATTCAATTAGCAGGGGATGTTTTCTGTCATAGGGGTAACTAGAGGCTACCCATTTCGACTTAAGGAAAAGCCATTTCAACTTAAACAATGTAAGTGGTTCTTTACTGTGAGGACAGTATGGTTGTGAAATGCTCTACCTGAAAATTTAGTGTTTGCAGAATCTCTGAAACATTTAAAGAAGTCTTGGATGTTTTCTTGGACTGGAAAAATATGTAAGGTTACAGCTGGGGATTGCATCTTGTTGGGGTATGTGTGTATCATTGTTTTGTTTGGTGTACTGATGGGCATGTATGTTTTTTCAGTGTGTTTCCATTAATGTGTATTATTATTGTTTTGCACTAGATGATGATTTTTACCACTCTGTATTTTGGGTACTCTTCAGTATTTTTCTGGCTGTGGTTGCCATGCTATGCAAGGAACAAGGGGTTACTATTTTGGTAAGAATTGTTTTTATCAAATTCTTTTAAGTAATATAGTAATGATTGGACACATGTACAGCTTCTTGTATTTTTATTCTACTTTCATGCTGGTCTACCCTAAGGCAAGCTATACAGTGGCCAATAGGACACACATTTAATGGGAAGTTGATCACATAGTATCAACCTTTGTACAACATTGGCCAATTGATTTTTCATCATATCTCTGCAAAAATCTCAAAATTAATTGACACATACTTTATACTTGATACATATCCAGCCAAAGATTTCAGTGTACGCAATCAAACATTTGATCTCTAATTTCCTGAAATTAATTGTTGGTCTCTCCATTAGGCAATTCATATTTGTCAGATTAGCCAAAATAATACATCTGTGTATGGCCAGCCTTAAACTATGACTCTTTGTTGTAGTTTAACAGAAATAAAATCTAAATAAGCATACGATTTTAAAAGTGAAAAGTGGTATTAGTTTTCAGTTAATGGTTCATTTCAAAAGATTTTTTTTTTATTCTGCAAAATATTGAAACCTGTGGAAAGAAAGAACATTATACTGTTTTCATGGTTACCAACACATGAATTTGGCGCTTCGATTAATCTTTTATTTGAAATAACCTTTAACTGGCCCTGTCGTCAAAAATTGTTTGATTATTTTAAAATTAAAATATTTTACAATTTCTTGCATGCTCTTTGGGTTTAAGAACAATAAAACGGCTATTGTCTTTCCAAGGGCTTGAATGCAGTATTTGATGTCTTTGTAATCTGCAAGTTAAACATTCTGGAATGTTTCCAGAAGGTACAGCACAGGGACAAAACATCAGAGGTGAGTGTATTAAATTTCCTATTCTCAATTCAGATCACATTGTATGGCTCTTCAGTTACAGCACAGTGTGATGTCATGTCTGTCTCTAAGCGCCATGCTTTATTTGAAAAAAAAAAATTCTCCCCTCTTTCTTTTTCACGTCTCCATCTTTCTTGAGATTCTGATGTTCCAGTTAAAGGACAGATTGAAAAATGATTCGTCTTTTTCAATATAAGAGAGCCGTGTATACCATATTTGCAAGTTGATGTTGAGAAAAAAATAGAATTAAAATGATATGTAGTGGAAAAAACAATACCAGACAGATATAGTGCTAATATATACAGAGTTTTATGAACCTAAGTGCCGGAATCTGTGCAGTGTCGAAATGTCTCCTGCACATATGCCACAACATTGTGCTTGAGGCTTTTTTGTGTGACTTATTTTTTTTTTTTATACCAACAATTACTTGGCAAGTGTGATATTAAATCACACTTGCAGTACACTTTAGCAGTACACTTGCAGCTCTTTAAATCTCCCCATACATGCCTGTTAGTCTTCCATTGCCTCAGATATCTTCCTTATGTTTCTGTACATTATTTTGTGTCTAGAGCAGAGATATCCATCCTGTGGCTCTACAGATGTTTGCATGCTCGAACTCCCAGAATTCCTTGATTTCATTGTTTATAAGCATCTGGAGGGCTGCCTTTTGGACATTCCTGGTTTAAAGCTATGTACACATGTTAGATTATTGGTGGTGGATAAATAACCACAGAAACAAAGATTCAACAGGAGATGCAACCAGCCCTACGTTTGGATGTCAATACAGACTCCACTGAAGGTTGCTACTCACAACAGCATGTGAATAAAACTATTAAGATTAAATAGACAAGAAACCACTGCACACCAGATTTTCAACTCTTTATTGTCAACGTTTCTGTACTTCATGCACGTTTATTAGGACATACATAAAAGTAAATAAAATACCACACAATTCTAACAAAAACTTCCCACCCCTTGTGGTAAGCAACTCCCATAAAGTGCTGGTACACCATAATAAATGGACATTCCCTTTTCAAGGGCTTTCCAAGTAACAAGTATAATCTATAGGAAAAAAAACAAGAACATGGCTCGTGTTCCTATGTATATCCATATCATTACATTCTATATATGGTAGCATTTTCAAGTCTTAGGTTATAAATTCATAAGAAACATCTTTTCGGACTGCACATTGTAATATATGAGTCCAGTATACTTTACGCTGGAGTAATTTCCTGTCTCAATCACCCCCTCGGTCATTACTAGGAACATGCTCTATTACCATACCTTTAAAGTCACAAACCTGATTGTGTTAGTTTCCAAAAAAAAGTTTATACTCATCCAGTGAGTAATAAGGACAGTAGTATGCGTAGTTTTTTAGTTCTTGGTTCTTAATTAATCACAATTTTACACCATTTGAGTTATAATAAATTAACATATTTTCCTTTTCAGCACAGCATAATCAACAAAAAAGGACTGTTAACCAGGGTTAGCCTTTTGGTATCTGGAGGTATAAGCATGCTTTATATTCGCTGGCACATAATGGGCACTGGACCACCAGCTTTTACTGATGTAGATAACCCTGCATCTTTTGCTGAGAGCCTTCTTGTAAGAGTAAGTTGGAAATTCTTTAACCAAAGGATTCTTCTTGTGTATTGATGCTAAGAGCCCACTGTACCACTGGAGCACACTATATCACAGCAAAAGGAACACAGTGGAACAGATTTTTCCCTAAATATTTAACAAAATGCTAAAAACGAGAAACCAAGAAATAATAATTATAGCCAGAATTGTTTGTTTTTACAGTATATTCTGAAACTGTACTATAGAGTAGCCACTGATTTTCACAATAACGTAAATTTCTTAAGCATGTTTAAGAAAAATTAGTTTAAGTAAAATTATGAGTTTGTGACAGTTTCCTTTCTGATTTCCCCCTCATTTGAATGGGAGCTGACATATTGCTTACTCTAGCAAAGCTGTTTATCTTTTGAGATCATTTTTTATAGGCAATACAGGACATCAGTTTGTTGCCTTTAAAAGGAGGACTAAGATTAATATTTTTAAAAATCCTAATATGAAAGTGTTTCTCTCCATAACACCTATACGTTGTAAGATTTTTCTCTAGTAAGTTGCATTTAGTACATGAGATTCTGAAATACGAAGGCTTCCATTTTGTTACCAGTTCAACTCACAGCATATGAAGTCTTCTAAAAGCCACCCCTCTGACCCCAGTATTCACTGCCTTAATGCACTGAGAATTTTCTATACAGAAGTCACAGCATGTGCTTTGGTGGCTCTTAATTTAGAAGCATACAGCCTACAATGTCACAGGTTCTAATCCCCAGACTTATTTTAATTTATGTTCCAAGTAAAAGTAAAGATTCTACATGTAGTAGTGTTTCTACGTGGTATCTATGTTGGGTTAGGTGTAAAAGCTCTGCTCTTAGCAAGACAATTATGGATTATGGGAGCTGATCCTAGTACGCACAGGTTAGTTTTATAAAACTAACCGGTGGGTACTAGGTATTTATAAATCACCCAGCAGCCACCGCATAGGAAGTGGTGAGGCACAGCTTGTATGTATGTGAATGTACTCTGTCTATTGTGACAATGTTGTCTGGAGACTTTAGTTCCCCTTTAAAAGAAGTACTGTTCTTTTAAAGAATATAAGGGACATCCTGGCACAAACCTAAAATATTTCAATGGCAAGATTTGCAGTGAAAAAATATTCTAGACTCAATCCTAACAAGAGAATATTATTACAACTCGGATGTATGCAATAAATAAGAATTTATATAAAGAAGGAAAAATATACAAATTTGTTAGCAAGGATACAATGTTATTTTTATAACTGTCACTTTACAAGTCAATTTTTGTAGAAGATATTTAAAACTATTTTTTTCCCACTTCATGGCAGGCAATTAACTATAATTATTACTATTCTTTGAATGGATGGTTGCTGTTGTGCCCATGGTGGTTATGCTTTGATTGGTCAATGGGATGCATACCTCTTATTAAATCTCTCACTGACTGGAGGGTAATTGCACTAGCAGGGCTTTGGTTCTTACTGTTTGGTTTACTGTACCAGGCTCTCTGCTCTAATGATGCTCAAAAAAGAAGGTGAGTTTTCAGTCAGATTATGAAACAGTGTGTTTGTAATCAGTATCTTTTTTTTTTTTTTTTTGCTACAAGTAAATGTGTTTAAAAATCTACTGTATGCTTATTTTTTTTTAATAATGATATAATATATGTTGTTTAGAAATGTATTTGATTTTTTTAATAACATTTATACCTGACCCTGCCAGGCTCTAGGCAAGCAACTAATTTGCATTGGGTAATCCAACTCTTGGTTTGTCAGAGACTGATGTGCAATGAATCTGTAGTAGCAGTACAGTATAATCCTGATAAATTAATTTGATAGATTATTAAATTTGAGCTTAATGTTCATATTAATTGATTTAATGAGTTAAAGATGAAATGTGTTCTCCATACAAGTGGCCTTTATTAAAAAGAGCATATTTCTATCACAAATCCAGGATTATGCTTCTAGCTTTTGTCTATCCAAAGCTACAGCAGTATAGAGGCTGTTTGTTCTTGCTAGTACTGTGATCTGTGACATCACCAGAATTTGGGGCCTGCCTTTAAGTTTAAGGTTGGTGCATGCTTACTGCTGGGACAGAGCATCATCCGCTGCATTTTAAGCCCCGCACACCAAATTCTTAACCATTTTTAAAGCTACTCATAAGCCTGAACTTTTTCTTTCCCTAAGGTGTCCATGGGTAAAGGAAAGGACAGAGAATGCTTGCAGGTCTGCAAATATCTTCAGAAAAGATAGATTTTTGGTAGTGGGGGTTCTTACACAGAACATCATGTGACTGTCACAGAAACTCAAATAGACAGGACAGACCAGGGACTGTAACTTTACAAGCCTATAACTTAAAGGGCATCTATAGTGAAAAAAACACATTGGCCCTTTGCAAAGTTAAATTCATGTACTCTGTGATGCATTAATCCTTTCTCTGTCAGTGACTTTGTTTAACCATGGTGTCAGATCTGTGTGCAGCACTTCCCCCTCCCCTCTGTTACCTCCTCCATGTCTCAACTCCGGCTAACCGACAAGCTTATCATATGCAGTAGGAGTTAAAAGTTCAACATTCTGAAAAACACACCCACGCACAGTGGCCAATAGAAAGCAAGCTGTCCTGGAGACAAGCAAGAAGGAGAACAGTACAGTTTACAATCTCTCTATTTGTGACCCATCATCAATCAGTGAAAGTTATTAAGAAGGGGTGCAGTCTTATATCTACCATCAAAGCTACCTCTCTCCCCATGCTAATGCTCTTATCTCTATGTTTATTAAAGAGCAGGGAGGGGGGATCACGTCACAGGGATTTGATTGACAGTCCAAGTAGGAGTAGAGGAATGCAATCATGTATTCTTCTAACTGATGTACCTCAGGACAGAGTGGGAATCTGAAAAAAGTGAAGACACTCTGGGGGTTGTGGGGAATTATAGAACACATGGAAAGAAAGAAAAAAAGTTCATTTTCCCACTATAGATGCCTTTTAAGATCCAGAGAAGCTTGATAACTCATACCCTGAAGGGGTAAAAGCTCCTAAATAGATAACACTTGTATAGAGACCACAGTTAGAGACCCTTTAAGCAACTGAGATGTCCACCACTCTGAAAAAATATGTTTAGTATAGTATTTGAGGTTGAATAAAGACATATGTCCATTCAGTCCAACCTATTAACAATATCCTCATTTCATGCCTAACTGTTGATCCAGAGGAAGGCAAAAAAAAAAACCCACCAAATTTTCCATCCTGACTCCAAGTGGCAATCGGAAATTTCCCTGGATCAACTCTACTTTATGCATCAATACCAGTAACTTGCAACATTCCTTGTTTGCAGAAACTCATCCAGCTTTTTTTTTTAAACTGACCAATGAACCTGCCAAACAATGTGCACTGGAAGACCGTTCCATGCTTTAACCGTTCTCACAGTGAAAAACCTTTTCTGAACTGCTTGCTTCCTTTAAGTTTATGTACCAAAATTCCAAGATCCCTTTCAACAGGGATTGACTTAACACCGAGCCATTTATAGTATAGCAGCACAAGTTTTAAGTCCAAAATGCATCACCTTACATTTATCAACATTGAATCTCATCTGCCACTTAGCAGCCCAATGTGACAATCTATCTAGATCCCCTGCAATGATTGCACATCCTTCTGAAGTTTTTAATGGTCAAAGTTTTGTGTCATCAGCAAACCAAAAACCTTGCTGACAATACCCACTTCCAATCATTAATAAATAGATTAAATAGAAGCAGCCCCAACACTGAACCCTGAAGCACCCCACTTACACTTTAGTCCATAATGATGAAGCCCAATTAACAACTACTCTCTGCTCCTATTCATTAACCATTTTTCTATCCATGTACAAATGTGACTCCCCAGACCAACAGACCTTAGCTTATACATCAGTCGCCTAGGGGGACATATCAAAAGCCTTGCAAAATCCAAGTAAACTACATCTACTGCTATGCCAGAGTCTAAATTTCTACTTACTTCCCTCATAAAACCAACAAGTTAGTTTGACAAGATCTATTCCTCCTAAATCCATGCTGGTTAATGTCAGTCCTTGAAACATACTCTAGAACATGTTCCCTTATTAAACTTTCCAGGATCTTCCCCACCACTGAAGTTAAACTTACAGACCTTCCCAACCATTGATAAAATTGAGATACTTGCCCTTCCCTCCCCTTTCCTCTTGTTTTGTTATTTCGACTTCCACAGCAGTCATTCATTGGCTGTGTTGAAATGGTTGGTGCAACAGTCAATAAAGAAACATTGGCCTCTGCCATAAGACATTTGTGTCATGGCAAGTGTACATGTGTAAATTGTCAGAAAGATCTAAAGTTCCACACATAATTTATTACATGAGGCCATCAAACCGAATTGTGTAGAGGGCTTCACAACAAATGGTCCTACAGACCCCACAAATGATTGCTTGCAATTAACCATCCACTGTACTCCCTCAGTGAATATTTTCTGTTTCAAAACTAGAAGTAGTACTGGTAAATGTGAATTTCCTGAGGATGAACTAGTGGAGGCAATAACAGGTTTGCTGGAGGACTCCTAAAACTGGAAGTCTTGCCTTGCAAGCAACAGAACATTATTATGTAAAAATCAGAGAGAGATTAAAGGGTCACTATACTCGCTGAAACAACTTTGTATAATCTGAAAGTACAATGTAAGGGTAGTAAAATTATCTTACATGTGTGTCTGTGCTTGCTTTGTAAGGGAATTTTCAATGTTTAGTAACTGCTCCTAACTTCCTTAGTCACTGCCCACTTGATACATTCATATACATAACAAGGAGCATTCACAGCCCGATACTATACAGCTCATTAACATATATTTTTGACAAAGCTGATAGTGGGTGGGGGAGGGGGGAGCTGCTGTTGTGTTAGACACTTTCTCCCTCTCTTCTAACAGGCAAGTACATGCTGCAGATAGTGGGTGGGGGAGGGGCTGCTGCTGCTTTGTGAGACACTTCTCCTTTCTAACAAGCAACCAGACATGCTGGGGGGGCTTCTGTAAGTGACCTCCTGTGACACACTCCAATAGATAGATAGATAGATAGAGACAGATAGATAGAGACAAATAGATAGACAGACATGCAGACACATAGATTCAGAAAGAAAGACAGGTAGACAGATAGATAGATAAACAGATAGATATATAATAGATCGATTGATTGATATATAATAGACAGAGCGATAGATAGATAGATTAAATAGGGTTGTATTAACAAATGTTTTGACGCGTTTTGGGAGATCCTAGTAAGAGGGACACAAATTAGCATACCTGGTTTGAGTGACAGGTCTTTCCCTGTACATGCTGTTATTTAAAATGAAGATTTCTGATAATCTACAGCTATGATTTAAAATCTGAATAATGTGTAATTGTGACCATTACACTATCTAAAAGTAAATTTTTTTGAAATTCAATTTTTGATACCCTTTTAACTATTTTTTGTCTTGGTAAGGAAGTATTATTACTGGAGTTGATTACCTTATATACTCGAGTATAAGCCGAGGTTTTTAGGTTTAAAAATTAACCTAAAACCTTGACTCGGCTTATACTCGAGTCACAAGGAACTTACCTTCAATCCAGAGGCAGCCGCGAGTCCGCCGGCAGTTCCCAGTATGTTCTTCACGGTTGCGCGATGACGTCATCACGCACGCTGGCGGGATGACTTCATCGCGCACCGCGAAGCAGTAATGGGAACTGCCGGCCGACTCGCGGCTGCTTCTGGATTGCAGAGAGAGGAAACTGAAGACCAGGTACGGTAAGTGAGCTGGGGGGGGACTGGGGGGAGGGCTGGGGGTACTGGGGGAGGGCTGGGGGGACAGTATGCCAGATACACTACACTTTTAAACTGGTGGTCAGAATGAGAGCTATAAACAGTGCAGTTCTCTCATAACCTAAGGAAATGGATATGCATTAGAAAGATGACAGGATTTTCCCTTTGTACACAGTTTTAAAAAAACTTCTACAGTGAAAGGTATTAGGGTGGGGGACGGTATACCATACAGTAACCCCCAATACCTTTCTACTATAGGTGGTTGGAAACTACAACTCCCAGCAACCAAGCATGCTGGGAGTTGTAGTTTCCAACACTACAGTGGAAAGGTATTAGGGTTACTGTATACCCTCGGCTTTCCCGGGTCAATCATGTTTTCTAATTTTGGCGGCAAAAATTGGTACCTCGGCTTATACTCGAGTCGGCTTATACTCGAGTATATACGGTAGATTTAGGTGTCTGTATACAACACAACATTCAGTCACCGGAGGGGGTAGAAAACTGGTAAGTGATGAAAGCTGGGAGAACCATATGGAACATGCCAGTATAAGCCAGCTATTGTTTGTTTTCAAATAAATGGGTGAATATATTTTTCCGGTGCCGAAGTATGTAACACAGAGTACAAGAACATACACCATGGTTTTTGTTTTTAGTTTTTCTTTTAATTTACTTTTACTCATACTGATGTAGCTTGGCCCAGATTAACCTGTGTGCTACTTGCATCATGTTGTTTAAATGCAAATGATTTCTGTCTGGTTTCTGGAAATGAATTACTATTATTTTAAGTGTATAGCTACAGTTGAAATAACATGTAAATCCTATTTTACTGCTTATCTGTTTGCAAAACAGTTCACACTCAATTGCCGTATATACTAGAGTATAAGTCGATCCGAGTATAAGTCGAGGTACCTATTTTTACCTGAAAAATTAGTAAAAACTGATTGACTCAAGTATAAGTCAAGGGTAGAAATTATGACCACTACTGCCTTCTGATTCTGTATTGTTTTGTGGCTTAAGTTGCCCTTTAAATGGACAGCAGAATTCCCATACATTAATCCCATGCAGTAATAGCCAAATCCAGTAAACCCCAATTCCTTGGCACTCCAGATGTTTGGAAACTACAACACCCAGCATGCTTTGGTTGCTAGGAATTGTAGTTTCTAAACATGTGGAGTGGCAAGGTTCAATAAACTTTTAATTAAGCGTGCCGTATATACTCGAGTATAAACCGACCCGAGTATAAACCGAGGTACCTATTTTTACCCAAAAAGGAATAAAAACGATTGACTCGAGTATAAACCGAGGGAATGCCTTTACTCAGTGTCCTAACTTACTCCAACCCCCACCCACCCCTCCACTGTACAGTCTTCCACCTCTCCACTGTACAGACTTACGGTATTACCGGTAGCCCACCCTTAAACCCACCATAAATAAGAGTTTCCTTACTGTAGGCTGAAGGCTGACAGGCTCTGCTGGTAGGCTGAAGGCTGAGCCGAAGGCTGACAGGCTCTGCTGGATTGTACTGCATGTCCAGTACAGTCAGGAGTCTCTGGTGGCGTAAGCAGTACGTGCGTTCTGCGTGACGTGCGTAACCTACGTGCCCAACGTCCCACACATACTGCCTGCTCTTGACTGCTCGGATCCTGCATTTCCAAAAGATCTGCGATCGGTAGGCTGTTCTTCCTATGCATATGACCCGAGTATAAACCGAGGGAAGGTTTTTAAGGTATTTTTAAAACCTAAAAAACTCGGTTTATACTCGAGTATATACGGTACCATCATTTACAATTCTCCTGACCCCCAAATTTTCCCAGGTTAAAAGCAGCTCTTCAGAATGTCAACTGGGATAATGTATTATCAGGTAAAGGTACTGAACAGAAGTGGACTGTGTTCAAGGGGATTTTAAGCCAGTTCACATCTAAATTTATACCCTTGGGAAATAAATGTAAAAAAATAAATCCCGCGCCCATGTGGCTGAATTCTGATGTAAAGAGGCAAATGGTAAGGAAGAAAAAGGCATTTAAAATCTTTAAGGCAGAGGGAACGGAAAGGGCCTTTAGGATTATAAAAACTGTAACAAGGTGTAAGAAAGCAATCAAACTAGCTAAAATTAATAATGAAGTTAGGATACTGAAGAAAGCATCACTAAGCCTAAACATTTTTTAAGTATATTAATAGTAAGAAGATGAGGACTGAGAATGTGGCACCATTAATTAATGGGGATAAGTTAGTTACGGAGGATGGCGATAAAGCAAATGTCTTGAATATTTTTTTTTCCTCTGTAACACCTATAGAAGATCCAAGTACGAGTATCATAGAGTATAGTAGCAATAAAGGTATACAAGATTCAAGTTCACTTTGGTTAACCGAGGTATGGTCAGAAAGAACTAAATAAGGTTAATATAATAAATCTCCTGGACCGGATAAATACATCTCGGGTACTTAAGGAGCTAAGTTCAGTTTTATCTAGGCCATTGTTTCTTATTTTTGCTGATTCCCTCATGTTCATTGGGGTATGTGTGTATCATGTTTTGTTTGTGTGTACTGATGGGCATGTATGTTTTTTCAGTGTGTTTCCATTAATGTGTATTATTATTGTTTTGCACTAGATGATGATTTTTACCACTCTGTATTTTGGGTACTCTTCAGTATTTTTCTGGCTGTGGTTGCCATGCTATGCAAGGAACAAGGGGTTACTATTTTGGTAAGAATTGTTTTTATCAAATTCTTTTAAGTAATATAGTAATGATTGGACACATGTACAGCTTCTTGTATTTTTTATTCTACTTTCATGCTGGTCTACCCTAAGGCAAGCTAACAGTGGCCATAGGACACACATTTAATGGGAAGTTGATCACATAGTATCAACCTTTGTACACATTGGCCAATGATTTTTCATCATATCTCTGCAAAATCTCAAAATTAATTGACACATACTTTATACTTGATACATATCCAGCCAAAGATTTCAGTGTACGCAATCAACATTTGATCTCTAATTTCCTGAAATTAATTGTTGGTCTCTCCATTAGGCAATTCATATTTGTCAGATTAGCCAAAATAATACATCTGTGTATGGCCAGCCTTAAACTATGACTCTTTGTTGTAGTTTAACAGAAATAAAATCTAAATAAGCATACGATTTTAAAAGTGAAAAGTGGTATTATTTTTCAGTTAATGGTTCATTTCAAAAGATTTTTTTTTTATTCTGCAAATATTGAAACCTGTGGAAAGAAAGAACATTATACTGTTTTCATGTTACCAACACATGAATTGGCGCTTCGATTAATCTTTTATTTGAAATAACCTTTAACTGGCCCTGGTCGTCAAAATTGTTTGATTATTTTAAATTAAATATTTTACAATTTCTTGCATCTCTTTGGGTTTAAGAACAATAAAACGGCTATTGTCTTTCCAAGGGCTTGAATGCAGTATTTGATGTCTTTGTAATCTGCAAGTTAAACATTCTGGAATGTTTCCAGAAGGTACAGCACAGGGACAAAACATCAGAGGTGAGTGTATTAAATTTCCATTCTCAATTCAGATCACATTGTATGGCTCTTCCAGTTACAGCACAGTGTGATGTATGTCTGCTTCTCTATTCTAAGCGCCATGCTTTATTTGAAAAAAAAATTCTCCCCTCTTTCTTTTTCACGTCTCCATCTTTCTTGAGATTCTGATGTTCCAGTTAAAGGACAGATTGAAAAATGATTCGTCTTTTTCAAATATAAGAGAGCCGTGTATACCATATTGCAAGTTGATGTTGAGAAAAAATAGAATTAAAATGATAGTAGTGAAAAAACAATACCAGACAGATATAGTGCTAATATATACAGAGTTTAGGAACCTAAGTGCGGAATCTGTGCAGGTGTCGAAATGTCTCCTGCACATATGCCACAACATTGTGGCTTGAGGCTTTTTTGTGTGACTTTTTTTTTTTTTATACAACAATTACTTGGCAAGTGTGATATTAAATCACACTTGCAGTCACTTTAGCAGTACACTTGCAGCTCTTAAATCTCCCCATACATGCCTGTTAGTCTCCATTGCTCAGATATCTTCCTTATGTTTCTGTACATTATTTTGTGTCTAGAGCAAGATATCCATCCTGTGCTCACAGATGTTTGCATGTCGAACTCCCAGAATTCCTTGATTTCATTGTTTATAAGCATCTGGAGGGGCCTTTTGGACATTCCTGGTTTAAAGCTATGTACACATGTTAGATTATTGGTGGTGGATAATAACCACAGAAACAAAGATTCAACAGGAGGCAACCAGCCCTACGTTTGGAGTCAATACAGACTCCACTGAAGGTGCTACTCACAACAGCATGTGAATAAAACTTAAGATTAATAGACAGAAACCACTGCACACCAGATTTTCAACTCTTTATTGTCAACGTTTCTGTACTTCATGCAGTTTATTAGGACTACATAAAAGTAAATAAATACCACACAATTCTAACAAAAACTTCCCACCCCTTGTGGTAAGCAACTCCCATAAAGTGCTGGTCACCATAATAAATGGCATTCCCTTTTCAAGGGCTTTCCAAGTAACAAGTATAATCATATAGGAAAAAAAACAGAACATGGCTCGTTTCCTATGTATATCCATATCATTACATTCTATATATGGTAGCATTTTCAAGTCTTAGGTTATAAATTCATAAGAAACATCTTTTCGGACTGCACATTGTAATATATGAGTCCAGTATACTTTACGCTGGAGTAATTTCCTGTCTCAATCACCCCCTCGGTCATTACTAGGAACATGCTCTATTACCATACCTTAAAGTCCAAAACCTGATTGTGTTAGTTTCCAAAAAAAGTTTATACTCATCCAGTGAGTAATAAGGACAGTAGTATGCGTAGTTTTTTAGTCTTGGTTCTTAATTAATCACAATTTTACACCATTTGAGTTATAATAAATTAACATATTTTCCTTTTCAGCACAGCATAATCACAAAAAAGGACTGTAACCAGGGTTAGCCTTTTGGTATCTGGAGGTATAAGCATGCTTTATATTCGCTGGCACATAATGGGCACTGGACCACCAGCTTTTACTGATGTAGATAACCCTGCATCTTTTGCGAGAGCCTCTTGTAAGAGTAAGTTGGAAATTCTTTAACAAAGGATTCTCTTGTGTATTGATGCTAAAGCCCACTGTACCACTGGAGCACACTATATCACAGCAAAAGGAACACAGTGGAACAGATTTTTCCCTAAATATTTAACAAAATGCTAAAAACGAGAAACCAAGAAATATAATTATAGCCAGAATTGTTTGTTTTTACAGTATATTCTGAAACTGTACTATAGAGTAGCCACTGATTTTCACATAACGTAAATTTCTTAAGCATGTTTAAGAAAATTAGTTTAAGTAAAATATGAGTTTGTGACAGTTTCCTTTCTGATTTCCCCCTCATTTGAATGGGAGCTGACATATTGCTTACTCTAGCAAGCTGTTTATCTTTTGAGATCATTTTTATAGGCAATACAGGACATCAGTTTGTTGCCTTTAAAAGAGGACTAAGATTAATATTTTTAAAAATCCTAATATGAAAGTGTTTCTCTCCATAACACCTATCGTTGTAAGATTTTTTCTCAGTAAGTTGCATTTATACATGAGATTCTGAAATACGAAGGCTTCCATTTTGTTCCAGTTCAACTCACAGCATATGAAGTCTCTAAAAGCCACCCCTCTGACCCCAGTATTCACTGCCTTAATGCACTGAGAATTTTCTATACAGAAGTCACAGCATGTGCTTTGGTGGCTCTTAATTTAGAAGCATACAGCCTACAATGTCACAGGTTCTAATCCCCAGACTTATTTTAATTTATTTCCACAGTAAAAGTAAGATTCTACATGTAGTAGTGTTTCTACGTGGTATCTATGTTGGGTTAGGTGTAAAAGCTCTGCTTTAGCAAGACAATTATGGATTAATGGGAGCTGATCCTAGTACGCACAGGTTTAGTTTTTATAAACTAACCGGGGGTACTAGGTATTTATAAATCACCCAGCAGCCACCGCATAGGAAGTGGTGAGGCACAGCTTGTATGTATGTGAAGTACTCTGTCTATTGTGACAATGTTGTCTGGAGACTTTAGTTCCCCTTTAAAAGAAGTACTGTTCTTTTAAAGAATATAAGGGACATCCTGGCACAAACCTAAAATATTTCAATGGCAAGATTTGCAGTGAAAAAATATTCTAGACTCAATCCTAACAAGAGAATATTATTACAACTGGATGTATGCAAAATAAGAATTTAATAAAGAAGGAAAAATATACAAATTTGTTAGCAAGGATACAATGTTATTTTTATAACTGTCACTTTACAAGTCAATTTTGTGAGAGAGATATTAAAACTATTTTTTCCCACTTCATGGCAGGCAATTAACTATAATTATTACTATTCTTTGAATGGATGGTTGCTGTTGTGCCCATGGTGGTTATGCTTTGATTGGTCAATGGGATGCATACCTCTTATTAAATCTCTCACTGACTGGAGGGTAATTGCACTAGCAGGGCTTTGGTTCTTACTGTTTGGTTTACTGTACCAGGCTCTCTGCTCTAATGATGCTCAAAAAAGAAGGTGAGTTTTCAGTCAGATTATGAAACAGTGTGTTTGTAATCAGTATCTTTTTTTTTTTTTTTTTGCTACAAGTAATGTGTTTAAAAATCTACTGTATGCTTATTTTTTAATAATGATATAATATATGTTGTTTAGAAATGTATTTGATTTTTTAATAACATTTATACCTGACCCTGCCAGGCTCTAGGCAAGCAACTAATTTGCATTGGGTAATCCACTCTTGGTTTGTCAGAGACTGATGTGCAATGAATCTGTAGTAGCAGTACAGTATAATCCTGATAAATTAATTTGATAGATTATTAAATTTGAGCTTAATGTTCATATAATTGATTAATGAGTTAAAGATGAAAATGTGTTCTCCATACAAGTGGCCTTTATTAAAAAGAGCATATTTCTATCACAAATCCAGGATTATGTTTCTAGCTTTTGTCTATCCAAAGCTACAGCAGTATAGAGGCTGTTTGTTCTTGCTAGTACTGTGATCTGTGACATCAACAGAATTGGGGGCCTGCCTTAAGTTTAAGGTTGGTGCATGGCTTACTGCTGGGAACAGAGCATCATCCGCTGCATTTTAGCCCCGCACACCAATTCTTAACCATTTTAAAGCTACTCATAAGCCTGAACTTTTTCTTTCCCTAAGGTGTCCATGGGTAAAGGAAAGGACAGAGAATGCTTGCAGGTCTGCAAATATCTTCAGAAAAGATAGATTTTGGTATGGGGGTTCTTACACAGAACATCATGTGACTGTCACAGAGACTCAAATAGACAGGACAGACCAGGGACTGTAACTTTACAGCCTATAACTTAAAGGGCATCTATAGTGAAAAAAACACATTGGCCCTTTGCAAAGTTAATTCATGTACTCTGTGATGCTTAATCCTTTCTCTGTCAGTGACTTTGTTTAACCATGGTGTCAGATCTGTGTGCAGCACTTCCCCTCCCCTCTGTTACCTCCTCCATGTCTCAACCCGGCTAACCGACAAGCTTCATATGCAGTAGGAGTTAAAAGTTCAACATTCTGAAAAACACACCCACGCACAGTGGCCAATAGAAAGCAGCTGTCCTGGAGACACAAAGAAGGAGAACAGTACAGTTTACAATCTCTCTATTTGTGACCCATCATCAATCAGTGAAAGTTATTAGAAGGGGTGCAGCCTTATTCTCCATCCACAAAGCTACTCTCTCTCCCATGCTAATGCTCTTATCTCTAGTTTATTAAAGAGCAGGAGGGGGGATCACGTCACAGG
Source organism: Hymenochirus boettgeri (assembly GCA_019447015.1). Lineage (NCBI taxonomy): Eukaryota > Metazoa > Chordata > Amphibia > Anura > Pipidae > Hymenochirus > Hymenochirus boettgeri. Next base: position 216,286,072 of record CM033470.1, on the reverse strand, counting down.
GATTTGATTGACAGTCCAAGTAGGAGTAGAGGAATGCAACATTTATTCTTCTAACTGATGTACCTCAGGACAGAGTGGGAATCTGAAAAAAAGTGAAGACACTCTGGGGGTTGTGGGGAATTATAGAACACATGGAAAGAAAGAAAAAAAGTTCATTTTCCCACTATAGATGCCTTTTAAGATCCAGAGAAGCTTGATAACTCATACCCTGAAGGGGTAAAAGCCCTAAATAGATAACACTTGTATAGAGACCCAGTTAGAGACCCTTTAAGCAACTGAGATGTCCACCACTCTGAAAAAATATGTTTAGTATAGTATTTGAGGTTGAATAAAGACATATGTCCATTCAGTCCAACCTATTAACAATATCCTCATTTCATGCCTAACTGTTTGATCCAGAGGAAGGCAAAAAAAACCCCACCAAATTTTCCATCCTGACTCCAAGTGGCATCGGAAATTTCCCTGGATCAACTCTACTTTATGATCAATACCAGTAACTTGCAACATTCCTTGTTGCAGAAACTCATCCAGCTTTTTTTTTAAACTGACCAATGAACCTGCCATAACAATGTGCACTGGAAACCGTTCCATAGCTTTACCGTTCTCACAGTGAAAACCCTTCTTAATCTTAGTCTTATTATTTTTGAATGTTTATCGACAAGTCCAATCCAGAGCCTTGTTAACAGTACATATACAGTTTTGCGGTACCTTACTTCCAGCTCTCTACAGTTCATTATGCCTATGAACCCTTTATCCAAATGTTTTTTACCAATCAATTGCCGTAATCTTCATGCTTAAAGAAATGTAGAACTTATCGCAACATCTGATGCTGCTACTTAAGATTTGTACCACCAAATTCCAAGATCCTTTCCAACAGGGATTACTTAACACCGAGCCATTTATAGTATAAGCAGCACAAGGATTTTTAAGTCCCAAATGCATCACCTTACATTTATCAACATTGAATCTCAATGCACATTAGCAGCCCAATGTGAAATCTATCTAGATCCCTGCAATGATTGCACATCTCTGAAGTTTTTAATGGTCAACAAAGTTTTGTGTATCAGAAACACAGAAACTTGCTGACAATACCCACTTCCAAATCATTAATAAATAGATTAAATAGAAGCGCCCCAACACTGAACCCTGAAGCACCCCACTTAGCACTTTAGTCCATAATGATGAAGCCCAATTAACAACTACTCTCTGCATCCTATTCATTAAAATTTTCTATCCATGTACAAATGTGACTCCCCAGACCAACAGACCTTAGCTTATACATCAGTCGCCTATGGGGGACTATCAAAAGCCTTTGCAAAATCCAAGTAAACTACATCTACTGCTATGCCAGAGTCTAAATTTCTACTTACTTCCTCATAAAAGCCAAGCAAGTTAGTTTGACAAGATCTATTCCTCCTAAATCCCTGTGGTTAATGTCAGTCCTTGAAACATACTCTAGAACATGTTCCCTTATAAACTTTCCAGGATCTTCCCCACCACTGAAGTTACTTACAGACCTCCCAACATTGATAAAATTGAGATACTTGCCCTTCCCTCCCTTTCCTCTGTTTTGTTATTTCGACTTCCACAGCAGTCATTCATTGGCTGTGTTGAATGTTGGTGCAACAGTCAATAAAGAAACATTGGCCTCTGCCATAAGACATTTGTGTCATGGCAAGTGTACAGTGTAATTGTCAGAAAGATCTAAAGTTCCCACACATAATTTATTACATGAGGCCATCAAACCGAATTGTGTAGAGAGGCTTCACAACAAATGGTCCTACAGACCCCACAAATGATTGCTTGCAATTAAAATCCACACTGTACTCCTCAGTGAATATTCTGTTTCAAAACTAGAAGTAGTACGTGGTAAATTGAATTTCCTGAGGATGAACTAGTGGAGGCAATAAACGGTTTGCTGGAGGACTCCTAAAACTGGAAGTCTTGCCTTGCAACAACAGAACTTATTATGTAAAAATCAAGAGAGAGATTAAAGGGTCACTATACTCGCTAACAAAATCGTAATCTGAAAGTACAATGTAAGGGTAGTAAAATTATCTTAACTGTGTGTCTGTGCTTGCTTTGTAAGTGAATTTTCAATGTTTAGTAACTGCTCCTAACTTCCTTAGTCACTGCCCACTTGATACATTCATATACATAACAAGGAGCATTCACAGCCCGATACTATACAGCTCATTAACATATTTTTGACAAAGCTGATAGTGGGTGGGGGAGGGGGGAGCTGTGTTGTGTTAGACACTTTCTCCTCTTCTAACAGGCAAGTAACATGCTGCAGATAGTGGGTGGGGGAGGGGCTGCTGCTGCTTTGTGAGACACTTCTCCTTTCTAACAAGCAACCAGACATGCTGGGGGGGTTCTGTAAGTGACCTCCTGTGACACACTCATAGATAGATAGATAGTAGAGACAGATAGATAGAGACAAATAGATAGACAGACATGCAGACACATAGATTCAGAAAGAAAGACAGGTAGACAGATAGATAAACAGATAGATATATAAAGATGATTGATTGATATAAATAGACAGAGCATAGATAGATAGATAGATAAATAGGGTTGTATTAACAAATGTTTTGACGCGCGTTGGGAGATCCTAGGAAGAGGGACACAAATTAGCATACCTGGTTTGAGAGGACAGGTCTTTCCCTGTACAGCTGTTATTTAAAATGAAGATTTTGATAATCTACAGCATGATTTAAAATCTGAATAATGTGTAATGTGACCATTACACTATCTAAAAGTATAATTTTTGAAAATTCAATTTTTGATACCCTTTTAACTATTTTTTGTCTTGGTAAGGAAGTATATATTACTGGAGTTGATTACCTTATATACTCGAGTATAAGCCGAGGTTTTTAGGTTTAAAATTAACCTAAAACCTTGACTCGGCTTATACTCGAGTCACAAGGAACTTACCTTCAATCAGAGAGCAGCCGCGAGTCCGGCCGGCAGTTCCCAGTAGTTCTTCACGGTTGCGCGATGACGTCATCACGCCGCTAGCACGCTGGCGGGATGACGTCATCGCGCAGCGCAAGCAGTAATGGGAACTGCCGGCCGGACTGCGGCTGCTTCTGGATTGCAGAGAGAGGGGAAACTGAAGACCAGGTACGGTAAGTGAGCGGGGGGGGGGACTGGGGGGAGGGCTGGGGGTACTGGGGGGAGGGCTGGGGGGACAGTATGCCAGATACATACACTTTTAAAACTGGTGGTCAGAATGAGAGCTATAAAACGTGCAGTTCTCTCATAACCTAAGGAAATGGATATGGCATTAGAAGATGACAGGATTTTCCCTTTGTACACAGTTTTAAAAAAACTCTACAGTGGAAAGGTATTAGGGTGGGGGACGTATCCATACAGTAACCCCCAATACCTTTCTACTATAGTGGTTGGAAACTACAACTCCCAGCAACCAAGCATGCTGGGAGTTGTAGTTTCCAAACATCAGTGGAAAGGTATTAGGGTTACTGTATACCCCGGCTTATACTCGGGTCAATCATGGTTTCTATTTTGGCAAAAATTGGTACCTCGGCTTATACTCGAGTGGCTTATACTCGAGTATATACTTAGGTGTCTGTATACAACACAACATTCAGTCACCGGAGGGGGTAGAAAACTGGTAAGTGATGAAAGCTGGGAGAACCATATGGAACATGCCAGTAAAGCCAGCTTTGTTTGTTTTCAAATAAATGGGTGATATATTTTTCCGGTGCCGAAGTATGTAACACAGAGTACAAGAACATACACCATGGTTTTTGTTTTTAGTTTTTCTTTTAATTTACTTTTATCATACTGATGTAGCTTGGCCCAGATTAACCTGTGTGCTATTGCATCAGTTGTTTAAATGCAAATGATTTCTGTCTGGTTTCTGGAAATGAATTACACATTATTTTAAGTTATAGCTACAGTTGAAATAACATGAAAATCCTATTTTACTGCTTATCTGTTTGCAAAACAGTTCACACTCAATTGCCGTATATACTAGAGTATAAGTCGATCGAGTATAAGTCGAGGTACCTATTTTACCTGAAAAATTAGTAAAAACTGATTGACTCAAGTATAAGTCAAGGGTAGAAATTATGACCACTATGCCTTCTGATTCTGTATTGTTTTGTGGCTTAAGTTGCCCTTTAAATGGACAGCAGAATTCCCATACATTAATCCATGCAGTAATAGCCAAATCCAGTAAACCCCAATTCCTTGGCACTCCAGAGTGTGGAAACTACAACAACCCAGCATGCTGTGTGTAGGAATTGTAGTTTCTAAAATGTGGAGTGGCAAGGTTCAATAAACTTTTAATTAAGCTCGTATATACTCGAGTATAAACCGACCCGAGTATAAACCGAGGTACCATTTTACCCAAAAGGAATAAAAACGATTGACTCGAGGATAACCGAGGAATGCCTTTACTCAGTGTCCTAACTTACCCAACCCCACCACACCCTCCCATGTACAGTCTTCCACCTCCACTGTACAGACTTACGGTATTACGGTAGCCCACCCTTAAACACCCATAAATAAGAGTTTCCTTACTGTAGGTGAAGCGGACAGGCTCTGCTGGTAGGCTGAAGGCTGAGCCGAAGGCTGACAGGCTCTGCTGGATTGTACTGCATGTCGTACAGTCAGGAGGTCTGGTGGCGTAAGCAGTACGTGCGTCTGCGTGACGTGCGTAACCTACGTGCCCAACGTCCCACACATACTGCCTGCTCTGACTGCTCGGATCCTGCATTTCCAAAAGGTCTGCGATCGGTAGGCTGTTCTTCCTATGCATATGACCCGAGTATAAACCGAGGGAAGGTTTTAAGGTATTTTTAAAACCTAAAAAAATCGGTTTATACTCGAGTATATCGGTACCATCATTTACAATTCTCCTGACCCCCAAATTTTTTTTTTTTTTCCCAGGTTTAAAAAGCAGCTCTTCAGAAATGTCAACTGGGAGTAATGTATTATAGGTAAAGGTACAGAAACAGAATGGACTGTGTCAAAGGGGATTTTAAGCCAGTTCACATCTAAAATTTATACCCTTGGGAAATAAATGTAAAAAAAATAAATCGGTCGCCCCTTGGTGACATTCTGATGAAAGAGGCAAATTGGTTAAGGAAGAGAAAAAAGGCAGGATTAAAATCTTTAAGGACAGAGGGAGATGGAAACGGGCCTTGAGGGATTAAAAAACTGTAACAAGGAGTGTAAAGAAGGCAATCAACTAGGCTAAAATTAAGAAGAAGTTAGGATAGCGTGAAGAAAGCATACTAAGCCTAAAATTTTTTAAGTATATTAATAGTAAGAAGATGGAGGACTCTGAGAATGTGGCACCATTAATTAATGGGGATAAGTTAGTTACGGAGATGGGATATAAGCAATGTCTTGAATATTTTTTTTCTCTGTATACACTATAGAGATCCAAGTACAGATATCATAGAGTATAGTAGCAATAAAGGTATACAAGATTCAAGTTCACTTTGGTTTAAACCGAGGATATGGTACAGAAAGAACTAAATAAGGTCTAATATTAATAAATCTCCTGGACCGGATACTAAAAACATCCTCGGGGTTACTTTAAGGAGACTAAGTTTCAGTTTTATCTAGCCATTGTTCTTATTTTTGCTGATTCCCTTCATGTCCGGTGGTGGCCTCTGGATTGGAAAAAAGGCTGATGTTATTCCAATATTCAAACAGGAGTCGTTCACAGAGGGGTATTACAGGCCTGTAGTTTAACATTCAGTGAGTGGGGAAGATCCTGGAAACGTTTAATACCGGGGAACATGTTCTAGAGTATGTTTTCAAGGACGCCATTATAAGTAGTAACCAGCATGGATTTAGGAGGAATGATCTTGTCAAACTAACTTGCTTAGCTTTATTGAGGAGGAAGTAGAGAAAGTTAGACTCTGGTTCGCAGTAGATGTAGTTTACTGGATTTTGCCAAAGGCTTTTGATACAGTCCCCCATAGGCGAGATGTTAAGCTAAGGTCTGTTGGTCTGGGGAGTCACTTTGTTACATGGATAGAAAATTGGTTAATGAATAGGAATGCAGAGAGTATGTTAATGGGGCTTCATCATTTAGGACTAAAGTGCTAAGTAGGGTATGGCCACAGGGTTGTGTTGGGGCGCTTTAATTTAATCTATTTATTAATGATTGGAAGGGGTATGGTCAGCAGGTTTACTGTGTTTGCTGACGACACAAAAGCTTGTGGACATTAAAAACTTCAGCGAGATGTGCAATCGTTGAAGGGGATCTAGATAGATTATCACATGGGTGCTAAGTGGCAGATGAAATTCAATGTGTAAATGTAAGGTGATGCGTTTTGGACTTAAACACTACTTGTGACTACTTAGACTATAAATGATCGTGTTAAGGAACCCTGTTGGAAGAGGATCTTGGAGTTTTGGTGGATAACAAACTAAAGGTAGCAAACGCCAGTGCAGCGGCAACACAGCCAGAGCAGCATGGTATTGTCGTGTTGTAAAGCGAGGTATGGATTCAAGGGAGGAGAAAATATGTAATCTCCCTCGTTACAAAGCATTGGTAGCATCATTGGAATATGCAGTGCAATTTTGGCAATCTGTGTTACAAAAAGGACATCTTGAAATGGAAAGGGTTCAGAGAAGGCAAACTAAATTAATAAGGGGTTTGGGAGGGAGGTGAATATGGAAGAGGAGAGACGGAAAAGTTACAATTATGATACGCTGGAGAAAAAGGCGCTTGCGTGGGGATATCGATACTGTGTATTAAATAATGAAGAGGCACATCAGGAAGAAAGGGGTACCCCCCAAAACGTTTTTGTAGTTGATGGTTGGTGTGGTATCACAATAAAATTTGCAAAACTTTGGATGAAGACCCACGTTGTATTTGTGTTCCTGCGGAGTTGGCGGTTCCTTGGAAGCGGAAGAACCTATAGAGGTGTCTGCAACCCAGTTTGTGGAATCAGAGTGCACCTCCATCGATTGTTAACTTTGCCGGACACAAAGTCATTCCCTTAAGACTTGAAGAAAAAAAGGTCTAGGACTTCAAGTCCGAAAGGTTTGTCACGGTGAGAAAAAATGGTAAGGCTATTGGAAAAAAACTGTCTTCCATGGACTTGTTGTAATGGACAGGTCATGGTCAGTTTCAAAAAAAGACTGAGATGAGTTTCTGCAAACAAGGAATGTTGCAAGTTAATGTATTGATACATAAAGTAGAGTTGCTCCAGGGAATTCTCGATTGCACTGGAGGTCAGGACGGCATTATTCACCCTTCATAAATTTGGTGGGTTTTTTTTGCCTTCCTCGGACAACAGTTAGGCAGGAAATAGGATACTGCTAGCATGGGTGGACTGGATGGACGTCAATGTCTTTATTCAACCTTCAAATATATACTATACTAAAAGTATAAGGGCCCTCGCACCCCCCACACTATAAAGGGCACTCTGACCCAATAGTTAATGTGTCACCTGACGAGTTTAGTTTCCAGGCTGTCACTTGCATATTGATCTTAGACAGCCATTTTGCCACAACTGAGACAGACCCATCAGATTTCAGCAGTCCAGGAAAAGCAGTTGGACAGTTGACTGAGTGAATCCAGCAGCAGAGAACTCAAGAAGCAGGAAGGAGTGTTAAAGGCAGATCATCTCCTGTAACTTTCTATGCATGTGAATGATTTTTAACACAGCGCCACCTACTGGTTACTATCCGCAGTTGCAGCATTGGATCTAAATTAGGACTTGACCCAGAAAAGCCGAGGTTAGGTTTTCAGGCTAATTTTAAAGCCTAAAAAACTTGGCGTATATACGGTATATGGTGTACAAATCACTTGATCTAGTCAAGCTGAAATGGAAGGTGAAGTCTGCAGTATTAGAAAGCTAGGAGATGGTCTGGATAGCACGGCATCTTTACAGGAAATCTGCGTTTTCCTCTCGCATTTTTGGAGAAGAGGAGGCTGCAGAGACTGACTGTGTTTCGGTAAACTCCACTTCTCCAAAAAATGCAATTTCTGGGGCCAAATGTGTGATGCTGCCTTACAAATCTCGTGAGGGCTGTCCTGACAGGAATTACAACAGAGAACTAAAATAGTAAACTTCAAGCACTGAAGGTAGGCGATAGGAGGTTGATGGCTAAAAATAAAGACCACCACATTTTTAGTTAAAGCCACAGCTAGCCACTAACATCAAGTTGTTTTTACAGTGTACATATCCCTTAGGTTGCAGCTATTCTGGTTATTTCATTCTACATTTAATTGTACCTCCATTTATAAATAAAATTGCTTTTTTTTTTTTAGGGCATATTATAATAATGTCTTACCTGTATAGACATCATAGTCTATGGGTATTATTTAAAGGGCAAGTCCAGTCAAAAATAAAGTTTAGCTATAAATGTTATCTCCCCCCCCCTCAAACCTAGCTTTTGCATTACTAATATGTTCCAAAGATGCCACAACACCCACGATCTGATATTTTTAAACAGCTGATTGCGCGAAAAGGAAACATACACGCGATCAGCTGTTTAAAGACCGGACCGAACTTCTGGTTGTCGGTTCTCTGGTCTTTTAAACAGCTGATCGCGTGTATGTTTCCTTCATATGTGCAATGAGCGGTTTCAAAAATATGATTGTGGACCGGTCTGTGGTGGGTCAGTCAGGGGGGAAGTATGCTATACCTGTATCGGGGGAGGTATGCCGGGGGAAGTATGCTATACCTGTATCAGGGGGAGGTATGCCGGGGGGAAGTATGCTAACCTGTATCAGGGGGAGGTATGCTATACCTGTACCATAATCTCAGAATGCTGTACCTGTATCAATAATACCAATTTGCTTTGCCTGTATAAGTAATCCCAGTATGATGTGCCTGTATCAATAATACCAGTTTGTTCTACCTGTATAAGTAATCCCAGTATGATGCACCTGTATCAATAATACCAATTTGCTTTACCTGTATAAGTAATCCCAGTATGATGTGCCTGTATCAATAATACCAGTTTTCTCTAACCGGTAATTATCCATTATGATGCACCTGTATCAATAATACCAATTTGCTCTACCTGTATAAGTAATCCTAGTATGCTGTATTGGTATGTTGTACCTGTATCAGTAATCCTATTTTGCTGTACAGGTGACAATCCCAGTATGCTGTACTGGTGTCAATAATCAAATACAGGGCCACAGAACTCCAAAAAGAATAAATTTGTAGGAGCACACTACAGCTTTGATTCCAAATGTTATACAGCATACAATGTTTCAGGACCACCTTGTTCCTTCCTCAGGTACCGTTTACGTGTTTACAGAGAATGGTCTGATAAAGAGAAAATATTCAGTCAGCGGCAGTTGTGTGGTAAAGGAAAATGATGAAAAGATTGAAAACAGACAGTAGCTCAAATAACTACTTGTTACAACCAAGGAATGCAGAATACCATCTCTGAACCCACGACACATCGAGCATTGAACCAGATGGGCTACATCAGCAGACCACACTGTGCCATGCCTGTCACTTAATTCTGCCTCTTAACATGTTTCCACCTCCTCACCAAGCTCTTTTACCAGCCCCACATGCTAAGAGGAGGCAGCTAGGGAATACCATTTAGTCATTGGCTGTTATCCATGAAAGACAGCTGCTAACTAAAATAACCAGAAAGCAGAAAGAAGGGTTACAAAATGTTGGTCAGTATTTTAGGTTAGTCTTACATGTCTCAGCTTTTAAACAATTGTGGTTGGTTTGGGGGGGTCATTGACCTATATACAGTTTATTATTTGAGTGGTGGACTTGCCCTTTAAATATTTACAAAACATCGTAAATATGTATTTTTGCCTAATAATAGTATGTCTTTTGTAAAGCTTAATCATTTTTTCCCATTTTTTCTTAGAATATTAACTTTAGGATTGGGCTTTCTCATCATTCCCTTTCTTCCTGCCAGTAATTTGTTTTTCCGGGTTGGATTTGCTATTGCTGAAAGAGTACTGTACCTACCAAGTATAGGCTACTGTGTGCTTTTTACCTATGGATACAGTAAAATCTGTAGTCTTATTAAAAACAAGGTAATACTACTTCATACACTATCTTAGGCTATTTATGACTTGGTTTTAGTTTGTTTTTTATTTGAAACCAAAAATTGCCACTCTTGGTGGATATATGATGAACTAATAAACATTACGGTATGTATCTGTGTATGTTTTTATTAATGTATATATGCTTTACATGCACTTTATCTATGCACAAATAGCCCTCAGTCATGGCTGAGGGCTATGCCCACTAGGAGTTTACCCTATACACTGGGCTGCAGATTTTTCTGTGAACCTCTGATTATACCAATCTTTAAAGAATTTAACCTACTATTCCAGGCTAAAGATACAAAGATACAGGAATGCTCTGGCAATGAATATGCATGTTTTGTGTTTTTTTTTTTTAATTTTCTATTCTAAAGCAGCTTTTATTCTGCTCCAATGTTAGCATTTCTTGTTATGGATCAGCAGCCAAGTATTTTATAATAAGCATTAAATGCATTCACCCTTCATATTCATTCACCCCAGTAATGGGTCAAATAACATATATAGGTAAATCATCCCAAAACTGCAATAGTTAAAAAGTATTGTTACCCATCTTTCTGCTGGTTAGCTATTGTCAGTCATGTATGTGACTGTTGACATCACAGGCAATGACTAAATGCAATTGCCCTAGCACAAAATGTTCTTCTACCTCTTCCTTCTGACTTTTGATAGTGAGAAAGAAGTGGGAGAAGAACTGCATAACAGGTTAGTCCTACATCTATCAGCTTTCTAACTAATTGTGGGTTTGGGGGGATTTACCTATAAATGTGTTTTATTTGAGGGGGTGAATATGCCCTTTAAGTTGTTTCATTATGTTTAGTATAATACTTTTTTCAGACCATAGCTGTTTTTTTTTTTTATAGGAAAAACACATTCAGGGCTATGCACCGAGAGCCCAGTTATGGTATATGCCTATAGCGGCTCTCGGAGCATTGCCAGTTTTCTATTCCTCCACTTTTGGCATATAACATTCCTTGCTTGATGTTATATCCGTTAGCATGACTTAAAATCCTTTGTTGCGGCGACTGTGTAGCTATCGTGAAAGTTAACCGTGCAGCCACCGCAACAAAGGATTTTAATGGGTCACTATACTCACTCAAACAACTTTACATTATCTAAAACTACAATTTGAGAGAAGTAAAATAGTGGTACTCACATATTTATCTGTGCTTGCTTTGTTATTAAATTATTAATGTTTAGTGAGTGCTCCTAATTGCCCTCACCCTCCCTTACTCACTGCCTTCTGTGTTCTGAGCAGCCTCACCATAGACCTTGCTCTGTTTACACATCCCCCTCCCCCTGCCTTCTTTTCTCCGCTGATTCTCTTAATTGTTGCAGAAAGTGTGCTGGTAGGTAGCTAAAGATCCTAGTAAGAGGTCATTAATGGGTCACATATTACAATTTCTGCTCCTGGAGTGACCGGTCTTTCCCTGTAAATGCTGTGATTAAAATTACGATTTCTCAGGATCTACAGCCCAGATTTAAAATCTGAAAAATGTTTTGAAGCAGTGTTATCTTGCTGTATTTAAAGGTATACTTTTTGAAAATTCGATTTTAATACCCTTTAAGTCACGCTAACCAATATAACATTGGTTAGCGTGTCTTTTAGCTCAATTTTTAGCCACTGCCCTCTTGGTGTATCTAGCTGTCTGTATTTTACTTTATCAGCATGCCAATCATCCACAGCAAAAAGGGTTGATTCATTCCATTTGCAGCGACTTTATTGCACATCTTTAGTTCTCCTTCACTCATATATTAAGGAAATTATATTGCTTTACATTCTACCCTACTACTTACACAATAATTAGGTATGCACTGTGCCCCAATTGTCTTGGAAAAGACAAACAGGGTTATTCAATAAAAGTTCTTATCGTTTAAAATGGGGTTTAAAATCGTTTAAAATCAGATGTTAGCTTTCAAATGTTAAATAAGATCTGATTGGTTGGGGTTAAATTAGCACCTTTTTAAACAATAAGACCTTTTATTGAATCTCCCTGAGAAAGTTTGCCCTTGTGACCATACTCCTAAGACCAAAAAGAAAGGAAAGGGAAAATGTAATCCATATGACTATTAACATTTTGTGAAGATCTGTATTCTATAATAAAATGTTTACCACAAAAAATACATCAAACAGTGGAAGTCTTCAGAGTTTACTTTTTTTTAAAGGCAAAGTGTAGTTTTGCCTTTATGTTACAGGGAAAAATGCTTTTATATTGGGAAATACATTTTCGTTTTCTATTTTAAATTTAACATTTGTTTTCCAGTCTTTCTCGCTATATCTCTTAATATCATGCTTTTTTTTTTTTTTTTTTTTAAATTAAGAAAATTTTGACTGGAACAATACTTGGAATCCTGGTTATCAGTGTAGTCCGTAGTATACATCGTAGCAGCCAATGGAAATCAGAAGAGCTGCTTTTCCGAAGTGCAATTGCTGTGTGCCCATTAAATGCTAAGGTATTAAAATTATCAAAAGTTTCCTTCTCTATAATGCAATTCATCTTTTTATATACCCATGTAGCTGGCATGTTACCAGTGTTAACCAAAAATTCAAACTAAAATATATATTTTCTAAATTATAATCCAAAAAAAAGTGTTTTTAAAGGGGAACTGTGGTCCAAAAATTACTTTAGGTAAATTTATGGGAATTGCTCTCGTGAGAATTTTTGCAATATATTTTCATTGTTTATTTTGCATAGTTTTGAAGATATTTACATTTTTGTGTGTGATATGACAGCAGCATCACCAGGTCCCCTGCACTTCCTGCTTCCTGCTCTGAAACCATGTCAGTGGATGACAGTCCATCTGCCCTGTGTCTCCTCCTCCACTTGCAGACTCTCTCCTCTTGCAAGACCCCCTGGTCCCTCCCATTCATGGACCCCATGACCCCTCCATTTGCAGGACCCCCTTGGCCCCCTCCCTTACAGTCCCATGTGGCCCAGCCCACTCACGGGTGCCTTAGCCCCACCAACTCTTGGTTGCCGTGGCCCCACCCACTCGCGGGTGCCGTGGAACACTCCCCTACAGAAAACTGTGTGAAAACAGCCTTTTCAGGCAGAGTGAGAACTCTGTTTTCACATAGTGGGAGAGTAGGGCTGTAGATTTCCTCACCTTCTCTGTGGGGATCTTCATACAGCAGGGAGAGGGAGGGACTTTGTCTCCCTCACACACTGAAGTCTGAGGCTGTGCTTGCCGGCGGTGGCAAGGTGGAGGAGCAGCTTTAGGAGTGTCAAATGTCAGCCTCCCACCCATTAACTTTCTGGTCAGTAATTTCTTTATATCTTGGGCTCTGGAGCACGTAGAGAGGTAGTTGATGGCTCGTTTTAAAGGTAGGGAACTGGCCTTTTTGGAGACCACAGTTCCCCTTTAAGCAGTGAACGATTGTATGTATTTCACTGAGGTGTGTGTGTGTATATATGTATATAAAATAGCAGCACTCACGGGTCTTCGTTAAAACTCAACTTTTATTTAACATACAATATTAAAGATTGTCGCATTCCCGCCCTCAGCGGGCCATCATCAGGATTCATCACATTCATCTACTTCCTTATATAACCTGTGCCTTATAAACAACCCCACCGTGCATGGTTTAAAATATAAATAAAGATAAGAACAAACTATTAAAATTATGTGCATATACAACTCTAAGTCGTACCTGCATATTTCCATCAAATACTGGTAAGCTGTATAACTGCTTGTAACAGAAAAAAAGCATACTTTCCAGGATAAGTTCCCAGCTCACATATTGTTGCCAATTGAATAAACATAGATTTAAAAAAATATAGTATAGTTGCAAACTGTCATTGAATATACCTAGCACCATTGGCTCTGATTATTTATAGGCAACACTGAAGCAACCATTGTTCATTCAAACCCCTTGGGGGTCTGGATCTTCAAACAGTGTATCCATTTGGCTTCCCTCTGTTGCAGGGCTTTATCCCTGTCTATATTACTTTTTAATTCTGAGCTCGATAGCTCATCCATTATCATGCACTTGAGGGAAGCCAATGGATGAGCCATTTTCTTTAAATGTCTGGCCACATTTGTTTTGGTTTTAAAAATATATTCAAAAACACAGCTATTTGGTGAAAACCACTAAAAAACAGCTTTACAACATGGATTATCTTCTGATGATGGTTCTAACAGACAGGCCCGGATTTACCTTTTAGGCACAGGACACCTGAGGAAGGGGGCACAGTCTTCCAGAAATGTGTAGTTTCAGCATTACCACTGGTATTAAAACACAATGAAGCTATATGAGTGTGCCTCTTTTCATTTCAATGATATACTAGCAGTTGAACACGGCGTTGTCCGTGTACACATGTGGGTATAGTATTTGTTGTATGCAGGTATGTCATGTATTTAATAGTTATGAGTTGAGGAGGTGACATTGCTTGAGGGTCGTATAGCATATATGTTTATAGCAAAACTTTATATACAATGTTATCAGATTTTCTACTCGTGAACATGCTTTGTATAATTTGCCAGGGGAAAAACATGTTGATTGAAACTGAATACTGCAGCATTTGAGTGACTAACGGGCGTCACGCTGTTCTTGTGTCCCTGAAGCATGTGACGTGCGGGCTCTTTTTGTTGTTAAAGCCGGGCTTCATTTTGTTGCACTGTCAGTGAGCTTTGTGTGTTTTTGTTAAGCGTGCTCTATTTTTTGCACATTAGTTAGCTGTTTGTCTCTTTGTTTGTTAGAGCCCAATCAATACAGTTACTTTCTGATCCATATTGAAATTGCCATGATGTCTTTGTTCTTTTAGTTGTAACTGTCTGTGAAGTGTGGGTGTGTGACATGCGGGCAGTGTGTGTCCGGTGCTTAAGTCTATGTAATGCCCATGTAGTCCCCCCCAACTGTCCCAGTTTGATTAGGTGGATGGGGGCATGTCTGCAATGTTGCAGTGCAGGGGCACAGCATTCTAGGGTGTGGACAGTCTGGGGGTGCGTGAACATGATATTTGGTGCCATGGTCGCGATGTTTGGGGGCATGTTTTAGGGTGTGGTTATCAAGTTTGGGATGTGGGGTTGGTGTTTTGGGGTGTGCCTGTGATGTTTGGGGGCATGGACATGATTGTGGGGCATACCTGTGATGTTTTAGGGTGTGGCTGTGATGTATGGAGTGGGCTGTAGTGCTTTTTTTTGGGGGGGTGACCACAATATCTGGGGGCATGGTCACAACATTTGGGGGAATGGTTTGTGATGTTTGGGGGTGTGGTAGTTATCTTTGGGGGAAGGGCCTTGATGGTTGTGGTATGAGCGTGACCTTGGCTCTTTGTGTTGTCTTTACGTTGTTAAAGTCAGGCAGTGCACGAAGCCCAGGCCCTTCTTCTGAGTTGCTGAATTGGGGCATCGCACTCTGCAAGTAATGTGCAGGTTTTTTGTTGTTCAAATTGGACTTCACTGGCGTTGTCCCTTTCAGATGGCATTTCCGCTATGTGGATGCATTCAGGTGTGGGTGTGATTTGAGCACATACACACATACGTACTATAGTAGATGACACCTGTTGTAGCACAGACTCCTAGTTCACCTCTAATTGTTCCTGCCTGGACTCTACATTATTGTGTATATAGACATTGGGCATAGAAGAAGGCACATGCGTTGGGGCACCTGTGGTTTTAAGAGCTGTCAATCTCCCCCACCAATCCACCCCCTTAATAGTTTTTTTTTTCTTCCCAAAAAAAGAGAACATAGGTGTGGTTTAGAGGTGTGGTCTGTCTTAAAGGATGGGGCTAAGGGCACCAGGCTTTTGGGGCTTACAGGCGCCTGAGTTGTAAACCAACAGAGCAGGACATTGAGAAAGAAGCAGCAAAGACACATATTCATGTCATTTTATATTATTGTTAAAGGGCTTGTCCAAAAGTCCAGCAAACTGAAGAGTTAGGAGGTGTCTTCCTATTCAAAAGGTTCCTGCCTCTTTCTTGTCCTCTGAGAGGACAGTGGCATGCGCAGGGGAGCCCTTTCCCCCCTCCCTCCTGATCCCTCCATGGCTGCCCTTCGTCTAGCGTCAAACATTTTTTTGTATAATGTAGGGCATCCCTTCCCACTCCCAACCGCCATGTCAGATTCCTAAATGAAAATCCAAACTCTACTTACAGCCCTTCACTCCTGCTGTGAGTAGAGTTTGGATTCTTTTTTTTATCAATGTAACATAGCAGTTGGGGGTGGAAGGGATATCAAAAAATTATTTTGGTGGAGCCCTTTAAGTACTAACAGGGAGATTCAATAAAAGTTTTTATGGTTTAAAATGGTGCTAATTTTGCCCCAACCAATCAGATCTTATTTTACATTTGAAAGTTAACATCTGATTGGTTGGGGCAAAATTAGCACCATTTTAAACGATAAGTTTTATTAAATAACCCTGTATGTGTTTCAAATCAAGTTCCCTGTCTCTATGGATTAATTATCTGAATTTAAATTGAGAAAGCACTTTATTTTTTCTTTTGTGTTTTGAAGGTAGATTAATAGGGTGTAGTTTGATCAAAATCTGTCTCTAATAGTCCTTTCAATGTATAAAGTTTGGTAAAACTGATATGCTCTCTCTCTATTCTATTAAAACCGCAGTCATTTTTTGTTACATTTTTATTGATATGCTTTTTGGAGACAAGATATACTAAATTCATACCCTTTTTGCCCATGGGGAAATATTTCATTATTTCTTTAAAAATGGCAAAAGTTTAAGTGGTCTCTAAATCAATATTTTAAAGAAATGTTGGTGATTTAACTAATACAAAATGAAACATTTAATATTCCTAATACAGGAATGCAGTTATTGATTTGTTAAAAATGTTTGGAATCGTGTATGATTTTCGTTCCATTTCTCACGTGTACACCACTTTGTATTGGTCTTTCACATGGAATCCCAATAAAATTGATTCATGTTTGTGGCAGTAATGTGACAAAATGTGGAAAACTTCAAGGGGGACGAATACTTTTGCAAACCACTGTAGTTCAAGGATCCAGGGGAAGGGGGCTAGAAATATTAATCCATCAAAAGTATATTTCTCCTTCAGCCAAGGGGGACCCGGGCACCTTAGGGGTTAAGTGCTCTACCTCCAGGAGTGGACACTTGAAAATTGAAGCTTTTTACAGGCTCCTGTGCTCCTCCCCTTACCCTATATATCCTAGCACCAGGAGTCTGCTTTCAGTTTCTTCAAGTGTCCGTTCAGGAGTTGGAGCACTATCTTCAATCAAAATTTCCTATTGGGAAGGGATTAGCTGGAGGCTCTTCTACCTTCCACCTGTCTCCTAGGACTCTGCACGCAGCAGTGTGATAGATACCCACTCCTAGCGTCCAACACCCCATCACGCAGCAGTGGGCTATTCCCCACTCCTAGCGACACCATCTCCCCATGGCAATATATGGGAGAAAGGCTGACAGGTCTCTTACTGACCTTGTGTTCAGTCTTCATACTCCCAGCACTCTGGCAGTACGGCTCTCCCGGCACTGGTAGGTCAGGTCTACTTGGATGGGCCCTGATGTCTTTTCCGGCAGGCACTGCTGTGGACCTCCATAGGTAAGACCAGGGTCCTTAGACATTCGGGCGGGAGCTCCCCTTCACTGGCGCGCGCGACCGCTGGAGGCTGGACTTCTGGTTTCTTCTCTCTGCTTGCTCTGCCTGAGAGCCTCCGGACCTCGCGGCTGTCTCTTTCAAGCTGTTCTCTCCTTTCGGACGCTATCAGCTACTTCTGTGAGGACCCTGCTGCTGCTGCTGCTGGTTGCTGCTGCTGTGACAGTAACTGCTGCTCCTCCCTAGCCTTGCTGTACTACAGGAAAGGTTTCTTTATATTAGTCCCTAGCCTCTTCTGTGTCTTCTTTATCTGCTTCCATTGCACAGGTCCTGAACAAATCCGGACAGCCAGTAGCCTCCGACAGGGATTGCAGACCAGCTATTTCACAGGAACCGGGCGCTTTTATGGTCGAGGACTCGGTTCAGGAGGACGACGACGCTCCTGAGGAAGGTGAGATAGACTACGACGCCCCTGAACAGGAGGCTCAAACAACGTTCACAGCAGACGCTGTAGATGCGTTAATAAGGTCGGTGCTTAGTGCCTTAAACATTCAGGATTCAGAACACCAGGATGTCCCCTCTCAAACATTGTTTTCCCGAGTTAAAAAATCTTCGGTACAGATTCCCTCTTATGACCAACTAGATAAAATAGTTCTTCAAGAATGGGCTTGTCCGGAACGCCGTCTCTCCCTCTCCCGACAGTTTAATTTCATGTTCCCTTTTCCAAAGACAGACATAGAAAGATGGTCCTCCCCTCCCACGGTCGACCCCCCGGTAGCTCGACTGTCCAGAGCCACTACCATCCCCCTTACTGAGGCGGCAACGTTTAAGGATCAGAACGACCGTCGCATCGACTCTTTCTTAAAAATCTCCTTTGCTTCTTCGGGAGCTGGGTTGCGTCCTAGTTTTGCTTCGGCATGGGTAGCTAAAGCCATGGAGGTGTGGCTTAGCCAACTGTACCAGGAGATCGGTTCAGATCCGGCCAAGGCCCACCTATTAGAGACAATACAGGATTTATCTGACGCAGTAGTGTATATAGGGGATGCGTCCCTAGAGTCGAGCAGACTCATCGCCAGGGCATCAGCATCAGCCACGGTAACACATAGGATCTTATGGCTAAAAGCATGGGCGGCTGACCATGCTTCCAAAAGGGCCCTCACTAGTCTTCCCTTCTCAGGGGGACAATTATTCGGTCCCGAGCTTGAAAGGATCATTTCTCAGACGACAGGGGGGGAAAGTACTTTTCTTCCCCAAAACCGACCTCGGAGGTTCCCTTCTTTTCACAGGAACCCATCCTTTCGGCCTTTTCGTACCTCCACAAGACACCACTTTGAGGCCAATTCTCAAAATCCTCCTCCAAGAAGAGGGGCTCCCACTCGCCCCTCCTGGCCTACCAAACGAGGTTCATTCCAACCTACAGGAACTAAGCCCGAATCATCGTGACTATCCTCCCAAAAATTGGGTGGTTGGACTCTAAAGGTCATATCTCAAGGTTATCGCATAGAATTTTCATCCCCTCCACCCAACCGCTTCTTTCCTTCCAATCTGCCCAGGTCCCTTTTTAGACGCAAAGCTCTCCAACACGCCGTACAATTGCTTCTCAGGACCAAAGTAATAATCCCTGTTCAGTCCAACCACAGGTTTCGGGTGTTTTATTCCAACCTGTTCCTGGTCCCAAAAAAGGACGGCTCGTTCCGCCCGGTATTGGACCTGAAGGAACTCAACCTGTACATCGGACAGTCACACTTCAAGATGGAGTCCCTCCGTTCCGTCATACTGGCAATAGAACCGTGGGATTTCTTGGCATCCATAGATATTCAGGACGCCTATCTGCACGTTCCTATATGGCAGGGTCACCAGCGATTTCTCAGGTTCGCAATCGGAAATCTACACTACCAGTTCACAGCCCTACCCTTCGGTTTATCCTCTGCTCCCCGAGTGTTTACCAAGGTAATGGCATGTCAAGCAGCGTACATTCGCCTTCAGGGCATTTTCATCCTTCCATATCTGGACGATCTTCTCCTCTTTTCTCTTAGCGACAAATCAAGTCAACCTATGCATACAGATTTTAACCTCCTTCGGGTGGATAGTCAGTTTCTACAAGTCATCCCTGCTTCCCAGTCATCGCATGACATTTTTGGGAATGTATTTCGATACTTCCCGTCAGAAAATATTTCTCCCAACAGGGAAGAGGAAAGACCTCAAAGGTCTAGCCCTTCAAGCCATATCCGAACCTCTGATCTCAGTTCGACAGGCTATGAGGCTAGTCGGGAAGATGGTGTCCACCGTCGAAGCAATGCCATACGTGATGTTTCACTTACGTCCGCTTCAACGCCATTTCCTGGCGTCGTGGAACAAATCTCAGGAATCTCTGTATGCCAAGATTTGTCTCCCGCTAACGATCAGGCGGTCTCTGATCTGGTGGACGGAGGACACCAATCTCCGAAAGGGCAATTCCCTTTGCCTCCCCCTGTGGACTGTGCTTTCCACGGATGCGAGTCTCTTGGGGTGGGGGGCGATCTGCCGGTCGCAGACCACCCAGGGTACTTGGTCCCTGGAGGAAGCTCGTCTACCGATAAATGTGTTGGAACTTCGGGCCATATTCCTGGCTCTCTCTCATTGGACCTCCTGCCTAGTGAACAAGTTTGTCAGAGTCCAATCCGACAACGCCACTGCGGTGGCCTACATCAATCATCAAGGGGGAACGAGAAGCGACTTGGCCATGGAGGAAGCTCACCGGATTCTCTCGTGGGCAGAACGCAACGTTCCAGCCATATCTGCGATTTTCATACCGGGGGTCCTGAATGTAGAAGCGGATTACCTCAGTTGGAACACAATAGATCCAGAGGAGTGGTCTCTACACGAGGAGGTCTTCTTATCCCTGACCATTCGGTGGGGGGTTCCGGACATAGATATGATGGCCTCTCAACACAATCGCAAGGTCGACCATTTTTGTTCAAGGACCCGAGATCCTCAGGCGTACCTAGTGGATGCACTGTTAGCTCCATGGACGTTCCGACTGGTGTATGTTTTCCCTCCATGATCCCTTGGGTTCTCAAAAAGATCAGACTGGAAAGAACGCCAATAATATTCATTGCTCCCAGGTGGCCAAGAAGATCTTGGTTCTCGGACCTTCTAAAAATGTCAGTGGAGGATCCATGGCCTCTTCCTCTCCGGCAGGATCTCCTCTCTCAAGGGCCCTTATTTCATCCGGAACTCAAACGTCTAAGTTTGACGGCGTGGCCGTTGAATCTGCCATCCTGAAGAAAAGAGGTATCCCATCTTCGGTCATACCCACCATGTTGGCTGCCCAAAAGCCATCTTCTTCTGAGATCTATCATCGCATATGGCAAAGATATGCCTCATGGGCGAATTCTAGAGGTTTTTCCCCTAGTACCTTCGTACTGTCCAGGCTACTGAGGTTTCTTCAGTTGGGACTGAACAAAGGGCTCTCCCTGAGTGCGCTTAAAGTGCAAATCTCAGCCCTCTCCATTTATTTTCATCGCAGGTTAGCCCTGCGTAAGGATATCCAAACTTTCTTGCAAGGGGTGGCTCACTTGCGCCCACCCCGCAGGCAGTCGGTTCAACCTTGGGACCTATCTCTGGTTCTCAGGGTGTTACAAAGCCCCCCTTTTGAACCACTATCTTCCGTGGCGTTGCCATTGCTATCCTGGAAAACTTTGTTCCTGCTGGCCTTCTATTCGGAGAACTTCCGAACTGGCAGCTCTATCGGTGGATCCGTCCTGCTTATCTTTTTACAAAGACAAAGCTGTTCTTCGACCTCATCCTGCCTTCTTACCCAAGGTCGTCTCCTCTTTCCACATGAATCAGGACATTGTCGTCCCGGCATTGTATCCTCGACCATCCTTTCCCAGGGAAAAGCGGCTGCACTCCCTAGATGTCGTTAGAGCTCTTCATATTTATGTGTCTAGAACGGAATCCTTCCGTTCGACTAAGGCCCTGTTCATTCTCCTGGCGGGTCCTCTCAGGGGATCCAGAGCGTCTTCTCAGACCTTGCGGGTTACAGCTCATTCTACGAGGGCGCTTGGTGCTTCATGGGCGGCTAGGCGCGGTGCTTCCATTGATCAGATTTGCAAGGCCACTACTTGGTCTTCCATCAACACATTCGTAATATTCTATAGATTGGATGTGTTTGCATCGGCAGAAGCAACTCTTGGTCGTTTGGTAATGCAAGCGGCAGAGGTTTAACTTTTCTGCCCTGCCTGTGTTGGCTGGGACTTTGGGACGTCCCCTAAGGTGCCTGGGTCCCCCTTGGCTGAAGGAGAAAAAGAGATTTTGTTCTTACCTGTAAAATCTTTTTCTCTGAAGCCATAGGGGGACCCAGGCACAACCCTCCCACTTTTTAGTTAAACTTAAACTTTAGTTTCTACATTAATTTTAGTTAATCGGTTACCTGTTAGGCTTGTTGCCTCTTCAATTTCCTTAGGTTGTTTTTCCTCCTTCTTCATTCTGCCTATCCTTCGCTATCTATCTTTGGAACAAACTGAAAGCAGACTCCTGGTGCTAGGATATATAGGGTAAGGGCAGGAGCACGGGAGCCTGTAAAAAGCTTCAATTTTCAAGTGTCCACTCCTGGAGGTAGAGCACTTAACCCCTAAGGTGCCTGGGTCCCCCTATGGCTTCAGAGAAAAAGATTTTACAGGTAAGAACAAAATCTCTTTTTTAATTAAACCATGTACATTAAATCATATGCATGAATTATAATGCTAACTGTAATCCATTTCAGCTCTGAGTATCTGTTTATATCACTTCGTTCCCCCGGCATTATGCACTGCCGGCTGAGAGGCAGCCAATCCCAGGCACAGCTGCTGTTTCGGCCCCCTGCTTGCAATTTCCTGCAAGCAGAGGTCCAGATAAGAATGCTGGGAAAACAAAGCTCTGTAAGTACATTCCTGATGAGTTTTTTCCCCTACACTACAAAAAAATATTATACTGAAGGTGGATATACCCTTTAAGTTGTCCTGCATGCAGGGGGCAATCGAGGATTTTACCTGGATTTGAATACCTATCCTACATGTATGACAAGCTTAGCAATGACCGATCTTAGCAATTTAAATATAAACTATACCCTGCAAGACACTTCCCCTCACAATAAAAGTGCCTAGGATTAGGATATAAACCACTTGGTCCTAACTCCTGAGTTTACAGTAGTTCAGCTGATACGTCCTTGCTGGCCCCATTGGTCTAATCCTGTACTTACGAAGGAGATGGATGTTGACATGCGAGGGAAAGTTAAGGTAAGTAAATCAGCCAAACTACAGTATAAATGCCGGGCTTAGGACCCAGTGGTTTAGATCTTAGCACAGCTCTGTTCAATGCATCTCTAACACACTTTAACATCCAATATTTCCCTTTTGAAAAGTACACTCATTAGAGATGCATTGCACAGATAAGATTAATCCAAAACAAAAAATGGTGAAATGCCAAAAGATTGGGATGACTCTTCTACCGTAGTGTAGGAGAGTTTCCTGATATTTTGGTGTTTTACCATTGGTTGTTTTGGATTTATTGGGGGGCTGTGCCGATCCTCCAAGTGATATGAACTCTTCTTTGTTTTTCCCCCCATTGGAGGCTGATCCAGGTATGGGTACACTGTTATTTCTTACAGATAAGATTAAGCAGGCCATACATGGACCTACAATCGGCCAATTGTACAGTATTGCAATATCCTAAGACCATAGATTGAATCGCTTAGGGGCCCCTTAAGTTTAGTTGTAATGTTTATTCATACAACATCTGGCTTCATGCACCTTTTCCATGTAACATGCCATTTCCTTTTTAGTTTACTAATCACACATTTTTATATTTTGGAAATTTGTTAGGTACATTACAATGTAGGAAAAAATCTAGCTGACAGAGGATATCAAGTAGATGCCATTCAGTACTACAGAGAAGCTGTAAGGTATGGAATTGTGAATGGCCTTGTATTACATTAAACATTATAATGTATGATTATCTAGACAGTTAAAGGATAAGTATGCTGTAATAAAAAGATTTAGTTTAGTTGGAAGCGGCGAGATGACATGCGCATATACGCGTCGAGGGCGCACGCTTGGAACCAACGGACATTAACTTTTGAGACTAATGAAGCATAAGGAACCAGGAAATCTCGGAGGGGCGGACCTACACATATCAACTATACAGAGTCAAGATGTCAGCAACTTTGAAGCAGGAAAGGTAGGCTCTGGAGGAGCATAGAAAAAAAGACAAAAGTTTTTTTTAAATCTGCAGCTTCCAACTAAACTTAACTTTTATTTACAGTATACTTATCCTTTAATACGAAAACTATCATAGCTGATGTGCAGGAAAGCAAAATTAATCCTAAAGCAATTATTAACAAAGCAACTTTTATACCATGTTCATTTTTTAATAGAAGGAATGTAGCTTTCATATCTGTTGTCAGACTGTTTTATCTCATATAGTTCATTTTAAAGCTATTCATGATTTCATTTATCATTTACCAAAAAAATTGGGGATGAAGCAAAATGAAGTGCAAAAGTTACCCAACGATATTAATTTGCTGCAACAGCTTTTTGTTGGGCTACTGCAGTTGGATAGAATCTGAATAATTTCTGCAGACTGATTGCATGGGCAAACTTTTGCACTTCTTATTGGATCAGCACTATTGTGCTAGTTTTATGCTTTTTATAATATGTACAGTTTCCACTTTTAGTAACATTTTACATTTTGTTAATAATATAATTATATGTGTGGTTGAAATGGCTATTTATACCTCTCATTCTGTTATTATTTGGAAAAGCTCACCTATTTATAATTTGCCAGTCAGTGCTGTCACAGCCTTGTGCTTTAATTTTCTGGATTCTCTTCCTTAAAGGGCATGTCCACTCCCAAAACTAAAATTTAACCACTTACTGGCCACATCAAGTAGTTTAAAACAATCCTTACCTTACATTCCTGCTCAAAATAGTTCCCCTGCTGTGCCCCTCCAAAGTCCAGGAAACTGCTGTGTAGGAGCAGTGTGTGACTCATGCTGTGCCTGAGACTTCCTCAACCTCGTCAAGGTTGAGGCATGCTCAGTGCAGCCCTCCCTGCCTCTCAGCAAATCACAGATGTGGCTGCTGGTCCCGCCCCCTGCTTTCAATTCCATGCAAGCAGAGGGCCTGAACACTGTGGCGGAGGAGAGAGGGCAGGTAAGTAAGCATCGGGGGACTTTCTAACAATTATATTAATGCAGTTGGGGCTGGGGGAGCATGCCCTACCACATATCAAAAGTTAAATTTCGGGGTGGACATGCCCTTTAAGATTAAGCACACTACACATATTTGCATCTTGGCTCTGGTATGCATCCCTTCTGTGACAGACCCGATCTAAACCAGTGAACTATGAACATTGTTTGATAAGATGTGTGGTAACAAATAAATATAATTCTTGGTTTGGAGTGCAACCCTCAACTGTATTTATTTTTGGATATCTATGATCCACTAAGGGTTGGATTTAGAGGTGTGAGCACCCAGACTTGGATAGAGTGCAGAGGATTGTATACTTTCTGTATTGCAGATTCTACCTTCCATATAATTATGGAATACATGGCCAGATTACATTTCAATTTACTTCTTTGAAAAAGCATAGAAAAATATTCTTGAATGTGATAATTTAAAAAAGATGCCAAATACATAGCAAGGACTGGTATTTTACAGACAAATGGTGTAAAAAAAAAAAAACATACATTTGTAAAAATTATTTTTAAAAATTGTACTTTTAATTCTTATGGGATTTTATTTGTTTTTTTTTTATCCCTGTGCCATGTAGACTTAATCCAAAGTATGTCCATGCTATGAATAATCTTGGAAATATACTGAAAGAGAAAGATGAATTCCAGGAAGCAGAACAGCTATTGTTGCTGGCAGTCTCCATTCAGTAAGAGAGGGGGAAATGATGGGGGGGTACATCACGATAAAGATAACATGGGTATAAGTGTTTTTAGCTTTCACACCCATTTGCATTCTCTCTACAATAGTGTCTTTCTTTATGTTAATCCTTCTAATCTCCGTTTTCCAGTGTTGGCCATTGTTGAAGATAAACGATACTAATGTTATGTCCATATTTATGTTCAGGCCAGATTTTGCTGCTGCATGGATGAATTTGGGTATTGTGCAAAACAGCCTGAAACATTTCCAAGAGGCTGAAAGAAGCTATTTAACTGCAATCAAATACAGAAAGAAATATCCAGACTGTTACTATAACTTAGGCCGTTTGGTAAGTGCATCACATTAGGCCCTTTTAACTGCACATGTTTTACAGCCATGACTGGTATATTGCAATATTCTAATCACTATAGAAATGGGGCTCCACAACATATTGAAACAAATTGCAGGGGAAAAAAATGCTATATTACTGTTTGAGCATACCGAAATAAAGCATTTTGTTTAAAGGCCCAAACTGATACTGCTTGTATAAAATATTGCAATAATCACATTTTTCCAATATGAGTGCATGTCTGCCTTAACTCGCAAAAGAGATTCAATAAAAGTTCAAATAATAATAATAAGAGTTGCCCCAACCAATCAGATGTTAGCTTTCAAATGTTAAATAAGATCTGATTGGTTGGCGCAAAAATTACCACCATTTTTAACAATAAGAACGTATATTTAATCTCCCTGATAACTTACATAGCATGACTTGGTGTTGGTGCAGTCTAGAATCTACATGTGGATGATACTGATTGAGAATCTATGCAAAGTATGTAGAGTAAGCCTATGAAAATATACTTTCACGAGAAAAAGAAACTACACCCTTTTTCAGTTCTAATCTTTTAACATATCATGACTTAAGAAAAATACACATCTAGTTCTTACCAGGTTCTAAAAGTATTTAAAGCAGAACCTCGGGCTGAAACTACACAGAACAGATGTTATTACTTAAAAGGCATGCCCAATCCAAAGAAAAATCTCCCCTACAGCCTCTAATACACTACATGCCATTAGAAAACTGCTTCAAAGATCCATGATTTGTCCCCCTGATTTTGCCACCTCTGCCCCAAGCTTTGGAGTGCACTTTAATTAAACAAAAATTTTGAAGCAGTGTGTGGAAAAATTATACTACTTGATTTAGTAGCTTGTAGATCCACCAGCAATAACTTCTAGTAATAATTTTATCTATGGCTGTAATAGTTTCTCATATTGTGGAGGAATTTGGCCCCACTCTACTACGTTGCTTCAGTTCATTGAGGTTTGCAGGATACATTTCTGCACATCTCCTGTTAAAGGCTATGTCCACCTCCCCAGAAAATATATGGTTGGCAGCCCCCCAAAACCCCAGCGTTGCATGGTTTATAAAATCTAAAGATGCTTCTAACATACTTACCAAACCTCTCCCCCGGCACGCTTCTGCATGCTTCCATGCCTTTTCCATGCACGGAAGAAAGTAAAAGGTGCCGGACTGGCAGGGTCTTCTGTGATTGGCTGAGATGCAATGTCTCAAATTGGGCCATTGCAAAACCATTCTGTTGCAGATTTACTGGTGTGTTTGGGATAATTGTCCTGTTGCTTTTTCCAGTATTGACTGGTTGGTTTACTGTGTCGCTGAACAGTACCCAGGTCTTGTGGCTGCAAAACAAGCCTAAATCACCTTTCCAACATTAACAGTTGGTATGAGTGTTTGTGTTGATATGTTGTGTTTGATTTTCAACAAATGTGGTTCGGTGCATTTTGGCCAAACATCTCCACTTTGGTCTCGCATTTCAGAGTGACATTTCTTCAAAACTCTTCTGGCTTGTTCATGTTAAAGAAAAAATGCTTTTTTTCTTAGAAGAAGCCATTCAGTACAAACCATAATATTTCATTGTTTTCTTAATTATAATGTCATAAACTCAACATTTAGGCTTAGGCCTGTAATGTAGCCCTTAAGTTGTTTGTTCTGTAGTTGGTGTGACCATGGGATGAATTTGCTGAGATTTCCACAACTGGGAAGATTGTTTTTAGTGTTTCTCCCTAAATATTCTTTTCTGGGAAACTTTCTAAGATCATTTATTATTATGTATTTACAGTTTGCATTGTGTTATCTAACACTTACTTACTGACAATCAGTTTATCAAGTCCATTTGATTAGCAGCACCTGGCAGTACTTGCTCTCTTAATTACTGTGGGAATAATGAGGGTGTACTTAATGTTTCACACATTGGTTTTGCATTTTGGCTAAATTCTTGTTAAATAAATAAATGTTGATACAGGGAAATCTGCTACATTTGTGGTTTGATTTAAATCATTTTTAGAACAGATTAAGAGTTTAGGTAAAACATGATCATGGTACATAAAACCAAAGAATGGTACTTTGTTTTTCTTGTGACTGTAATAGATCGTATTAATACTCTGGGATTCTTCACTCTTGTTCTGTTGTTTTATAGGCTATCTCCACTCAGTTTTTAATTTATTTATTTTTTTAGTTTAATTAAAACTGAACGGGAGTAAAAGGAGCTATATTTTACCTCCCATTCTTCAATTAAACAATCAGGAGACAGGATAGTGCTCCTCCCTAATAATAATGTGCTAAAGTGCATTCTCTAAATCAGAGGGTGCCAAACTGGGTAAACTACACATATGCACAAAAATTACACATCAACCCCTAAGAGCACAGGGGATAGACAGGAAATCAGAATCCAGCAAATAGGCACACCCACCTAATAAAAGCACAGACAACAAGATTAAAAGGGATTACCTTTAATACTTTTATTCCCCAGAAACACCACCTAGCAATAGTGTACATATATATATAATGTTCACATATGAACTACCCTATTGGCTATATACACATAAACCAATTATACATAGAAAATTTGCTTTATTTTTTACCTTAGTAACTTTTTTCCTTCTTAGATGTAATTCTCAAACTTTGTATTTTCAGTACCAATATCAGTACCTGCCTTTTATGAGATGAAAGTCCCTGCTGCTCTTTCGCTTGCTTTCTCGGGACTGACTCTTCAGCTTTCAGTACTTGACTCGCACATGACCCACTGTGGATGGAGTACACATTTCCCAGAGACTTGGTCAACCCCCCAATGCAACAAGCAATATAAATATAGAAATAGGATAGAATATATCCACGCAGAGTGCAACTAGAGACCAAATTAAGTACTTAGAGCTGGAGAGAGAGTCCCAAGAAAGCAAACAAAATTGTGAAATCCCTGTTCTGTGTCAGGGAGAGGGAGGATCTCTGTGCTTTTATATAATTGACTGTCCACTTCTAGGAAGCAAGGCTGCAACTTCCTTGTTTTGATCTTTGGAGGACTGGCTGGTGAACTGGGGGGCACACTTAACACTGACTTGGTGGACTGTTAAATATAAGATGTGCCCACAACATGGACTGCTAAATATATTGTGGGCACTTCTTATAAGATGTGAGATTCCTTTACCACAGAGTTATTTATGGTGTAGGTGGCACATTGATTGTTAAATCCCAAATGCATCACCTTACATTTATCAGAATTGCATCTCATCTGCCATTCTGCTGCCCATTTTCATAATCTATCTAGGTCTGCTTACATCACTTGCACATCATTGGAAGTTTCCAAAGTTTTGCATAGTTTAGTGTCATCCGCAAACACAGAGAATTTTCTCTCAATGCCCCTTTCTATATCTTTTATCTCTTTCCTGAGGCACTCCACTTAGGGTTCGTTCACACTAGGTCCGTTTGTGTCCGTTTTTGTGTTTGTTACATATTCTAAAAAAAATGCAAAAACATTTTTTTCCCATAAGGTTCAATTTGTTCACACCATTCAGTTTCACCCATGTCCGTTTACGATACGATCCGTCACGTTTTAAAAATGTACTGCTGCATGCATTTTTTTTTCCAGAACGGACGTTATGGTCAGTTTTTAAAGTGTTTTTTAAAAATGCAACCAAAAACGCATTGGAAAGTAATAGACATGAAAACCCATTGGAAAGTAATAGACATAAACGCATATAAAAACGGACATAAACGGATACCATCGCACACGCAAACGTATAGTAACGGATACAAAAACGTGTAAAAAAGTGTAAAAAGTGTTTTTTTGGTTGCGTTTTTGTCTGTTCTGTTCCTAGTGTGAACCTAGCCTTAGACTTTAGCCCACATAGATGTAGCTACATTGTCTACTACTCTCTGTTTGTGATCCAGAAACCAATTCTCTATCCATGAACAACTATTTTTTTCTAGGCCAACAGTCCTCAGTTTATACATTATTCACCTATGTGGCACAGTATAATTTTTTTTTCCATTTTTACTCACCTATTCATAAATTAAATAAAAGTTCATTTGTCTGACAAGATCTTTTTCTCATAAATCCATGTTAACGATGATAGATAGCTAGATAGACAGATAGATAGATAAAAGTTACGGACAGGTTGATAAATAAACTGATAGATAGAGACACAGATAGATCCAGATAAAAAAAAATTCTAGTGGCACCTTTTTGGAATTGATCAAAATTGGAAAAGCAGCTTTGACATTTAAGCCATACCCACAGTGACCACACCCATTTAGGCCACATTATGTGAGACAAATTTAAAGGGCAAACATGCTACACAAACAGATTTTGCCACTAAAAGGTCTCCATCCCACAGAGATAGCCAATCCTATTCCCACCACCCTGGTGGCAGTTTGCAGGAGCAGTGAGATGTCAAAGTTCTGCTTGCGCAGCAGCTGACATGACCGCTCACTGCTCTCTTCATTGAGTACCCAGTGTGACTCCCCTATCTCTAATATTACGGTAAAAAGTCATGCCTGTGCACTGAAGAAACCAGTGAGCTGTCATCTGCTGCACAAGTAGAAATTTGACCACTCGCTACTCTAGGAAACTGACCTTCAGGGAGATGGGAATAGGATTTTCTTACTAGCCTGCTATAGTGACTATCTAATAGCAAAATGTTTTATAGGGTACAGCATGTTAGCCATAGATACAGCCAGGGGGTGGGATGGAGCTTAAATAAATTTGCCCCTCTTCTCTCACTAAACGCAAACAGACCAGTAACTGGGCACTGAATAAGCCCCCCAAACAAAGTCACACCTTAAGCAAATTAATAGCCCTTACCCAAGTAGGGAAGGGGCGAACTAAATATAACATCAACTTCTTTTATTGAGGACAAGAAATACCCTTTCCCTGGCTTGCCTTTGAAGCAACCAGGCCAGCAGCTCCACAACCCCCACATTTCCCCCTGCCATCCCTGTTGCTGGTTGACGGCATTAGAGGAAAGAGATTAGTTAAGATGGTAATTCTTGAATGCTCCTCCCTCCCCTCAGTTCCCTTCAAATTATGCAAAGTAACCAGCATCAGAACATTAAATCAAATGAGTTGCCACTCATTACCTCCTTAGTTACCATGCTGTGGTGGATAGTGAGAGGTAGTGCTCAGACCTCTTACTCTGAGAATCATGCCGCGCGCCTTTTAGTGGAATACAGTGGCACTCCAAAAGCAAGGTTTTCCCTTTGCTTCATGGCAGGAGTGCCCCTGTACCCACAGGTTAATTTGATAAATCGCCCAGCAGCCACAACAAAGGGAGAGGTGAGACATAGCTTGTTGAATGTTTGTGAATGGGCTTAATCTACTGAGACTATGTTGTCTGGAGACTTAAGTTCTTCTTTAAATTGTATTTGAAAATGTGTTTTATTTTCAGTTTTATACCAGAAACCCATTTTAAAAATGTCAGGCCAATGTTGTATATTATTTTAAAAAATGCTTGGTGGAATATCCAAGGAATAATTAGGTTGGCAACATGTAATAACAATAATTATAAAAAGAGCATCCCTTAGACATGAGGAAGGGTACAACTCTCTCTAAAAGACTACAGAATATTAAATATGATTGTGTATAATAAACATATTATCTAGTAATTAACATCTAAACCTTTATATACTGATTCATGGTGTGAATGGTTTGTAAAATAAAGTTACCTTTGGCAAGCGTTTAAAAAAAAAAAAAATTAATAAAGAATTTTAAGCCTTCTCTGTTTGGCTGTTTATTTCATATTTCTGTTGGCACACACTCTGACATGTAATAGATCTTTACTTTTAAAATAATGGAAGTGATTTTTGTGTCTTTGGCTTTAGTATGCTGACCTCAATCGACATGTGGATGCACTGAATGCTTGGAGGAATGCCACCTTTTTGAAAAAAGATCACAGCTTGGCTTGGAACAACATGATTATATTAATGGATAATACTGGTATTTGTCTTTTTTGCTCTAGTTCATTTGACATTGTCATGTAACTTGAATTTCATGGAAAATTTTATATTTGCAGCAATACTTATTATATAAAAGTTGTTGTCCCTTTTGTGTAATTTAACATTCAATGCTGATGCATCTAAAAATTATAGTACTGATATTATCCTTATTGAACCCCCAGGCAACTTGGCCCAAGCTGAAGCTATTGGAAGAGAAGCACTGAAAGTATTACCAAATGACCACTCAATAACATTTTCTTTAGCAAATGTGTTGGGTAAAGCACAGAAGTATAAGGTAATTTTAAATCTAATTGTTAAATTGCCAATGACAGATCTAAGCCGGCACTGATCTAGTACAATAAGCGTTATTTGGCAATAATTTTGAAAAGTATTAATTATTTTATTGTCCGATGTGGACAGGTTTAAAGTTTTCTATATTAATTTATATAAATATCAAAAAGATTCCTGGTCTTTAGTCTAGTCAACAGAAATGTATACAACGCGAACCACCTGTTCCCAGTGCTCATGGGAAATTTTAGAGCCGAAAAGGAGAAGTTAGAATGGGAATGTAAACTTATTAAAAAATTTGGAATTTTGGACTCAACAAAGATCTAAACTTTGTGTCACTATATTTCTAATCTAAATGTCATGTAGAATTAATCACACCAAATTCCTCAAAACCCATAAACCTCTAATTTATACCAGACCTCCATTGACACTAGAGGTGAAGTGTGTCTGACCGTTTTGTTTAACCTTTGCTAATTCTTTTATTACTGCCTGTGATCATGAATGTGTATTACTGTTTTATTTACGACAGCCATTGCAAGGCATTGGGGCAAAAGATAACATCTGTGTGATGTCAGTAAAGGTTCGTACACACGCTCAATTTGCAAGCGAGCAACGACCCCCGACGGCTGAGCGCTACACGCGACTAACAGATGTTTTGGGCGAGAATTGTCCGTGTGTATGTGTTAGTTCGGAGGGGCCGTACGTTGATCCGTCTGGCGGTCGTTGCTCGCTCGCAAATTGAGCGTGTGTACGAGCCTTAAGTCTTTGTTCTAGTTTGTATAAAATTGTAAAGTGTGCTTTACAAGATTCAGTATTGTATCATGTCTGAGGAAGAAGCCTAAGTGCTTCGAATGCTTGCATTTTCAATCAATTTAGTTAGCCAATAAAAGGTATTACTTTTTTTTTTTTTTAAACTCTTTTTATTTTGGTTCCAACACATATCTTATAACAGTTTTATGCAAAAATTTCCATATATAAATTTCCGGGTAGTTTCAGAGTCAAAAACATACATGGTTAGCTTGTGTGGAGAGAGTTAGTCAGTTACAGTTAAGTAGATAAACTATATACATTAAACAATGTCCGAGCCCTTGATTCATTCATAGTAATATGTTCACTTACATATAGTTTTCGTGTCCGCCAAGCCGCCGCCCGCCCGGGCCCCCTCCAGAGGGTGGAGATGGGATCTGGGTTTTCACATACACTGGGTTCAACATATCTATTAGAGCCCGGGGTTAGGGTGGGTTAGCTTAGGGTGTTGGGGGATTCAATCCAGGGGGTCCATATTTTGTAAAATTTATTTGGGACATTCCTGTGCCTGTACATTAGCTTGAGATATGGTAGATCTGTATTTATTAGTTTGATCCAAGTTTTAAGTTTAGGCGATTTAGGAGACATCCATCTTAGTACGATCGTTTTTCGTGCATAAAATAGGGTAGCCTGCAGGAGAGCCAGTTCCGCGCTAGACCAGACCTCCTCCTCCAGCATTCCAAAGAGACAGGTAGACAGTTGGAGGTCGATCGGGTGCGGTGTTAAGTTTCTTAGGAATTGGAGTATCTCTGTCCAAAATGGGTAGACTTTAGGGCATTCCCATATCAGGTGTACGAAGTCAGCACCCTCCTGTAGACATTTTGGGCATTTAGTGGCTGTTGCCTTATGGACATGTCTTAGTTGTTTTGGGGTATAGTACGATTGGTGTATGATCTTACATTGGATCAGTTTATTATTAGAGGCCGGGGAGGCTATTGTGTGTGAGTTAAAGAGGTCTGTCCATTGTTCCTCGGAGAGTGGGCCTAGGGAGGGGGACCATCTGTCTTTAATTGATTCTGTGGCTGGGAGTGATTTAAGTGAGAGCAGGTGTGTGTATATTTTGGAGATGATGCCCCTGATTCCCTGTGTGCGTATGATTCCTATGATGGGGTGCTTTGATATTGTACCGCTGGAAGAGAAGACACTGACCCTCAGGGCATGGTGTATCTGTATGTAGCGGAAATGTGCCGAGTTCGGGATCTTGTGAGTCGTCTGGAGATCTGTAAAAGGAATTTTCTGGTTGTTGCGTATTAAGTCTCCTAGCGTTTGGACTCCCCAGTCCTTCCAGTGTGTCCGACCCGGGAGCGAGAGAAATTCCGGGAGCAGTTTATTGCCCCATAGGGGGGTGTGTTCAGAGTGTCCTTGCTGCTGGAGAAGGAGATTAGTGAGATGCCATATTCTGGCTGCTTGTTTGAGTAGTGTTGTCGCAGGGCCTATGATATGTTGTTTGGGGGCCGCTAAGTAGGCCATAAAAGGGCCAGTGAGGTATAGGGTGGTCATTAGGTCAGAGACATTAGGGGGGGTGGAGGGATTCACCCAGGCCTGCAGGTGCTTGAGTTGCGAGGCCCAGTAGTATAGCTGCAGATTAGGGAGGGCCAGGCCCCCCATGTGCCTGGGGGCCTGTAGTTTAGTTAGCTTAATCCTTGGTTTTTTGCTGTTCCAAATAAAGGAGGTGATCATACTGTTGATTTTCGTGAAGAATGTTTTGGGGATATAGGCTAAGCTGTGTTGGACTGTATAGAGGATTTTGGGAAGTAAAAAGATTTTTATCATCTGAACCCTACCCCATAGATTTAATGGGACCTCCCTCCAGGCCAGCACTTTCCTCCGTGTATGGGCCAGAAGACTGGAGATGTTTAGGGAGTAGAATTGTTGAGGGGATTTGGTGATTTCAATGCCCAGATATTTAAAGTGCTGTACTATAGGGATAGGGATGGAGCTGGGGAGTTTGCTAATAGGGAATGTGTCTAAGGGGTACAGGGCGGATTTGTCCCAATTAATCTGGAGTCCAGAGTGGTTACCGAATTCGTTAATGAGGGTGAAGGCTGTTGTAAGGGAGGAGGTGGGGTTTCCTAGATATAAGATTAGGTCATCGGCATAGAGGCCGAGGCGTTCCTCATAAGGTCCCACTCGGAAACCCTGTATCTGTGTATTGGATCTTAGGGCGATGGCTAGGGGTTCAATCGCGAGGGCGAAGAGGTATGGAGAGAGCGGGCAGCCCTGTCTCGTGCCCCTCTGTAGTGGGAAGCTCTCTGACAGGGTTCCGTTGACGAGGATCTGGGCTATTGGGCTATTATATAAAAGTTGTATCCATTTGATGAAGCCCTGTCCCACTCCGAACCTCTCAAGGACCTCCCATAGAAAGGGCCACTCCAGGGAGTCGAAGGCCTTACGGGCATCTAGTGAGAGAATTAGTCGTTCTCCTGTATTGTCATGGTTTGTTTGAAGTTGGGTGAGGGTGCGGCGGATATTTATGGTCGTGGATTTAGCGGGCATAAATCCGGTTTGGTCAGGGTGAATAATTTCTGTAATTACTTGTTTGAGTCTTTGTGCCAGGGCTTTTGCGAGGATTTTGTAGTCTGTGTGTGAGTAGGGATATTGTGCTATATGAGTACAGTCTTGTGGGTTTTTGTCGGGCTTAGGTATCATAACTATCGTAGCGTTGCATAGTGAAGTAGGTAGGGAGTTGGAGTCATAGGATTTGTTATATGTTTCAAGCAGTTGGGGGAGGAGTTGTTGTGTATATCTTTTATATAGCTCTATTGGGAGGCCGTCCGGGCCAGGGGTCTTCCCGTTGGGCATCTCTGCCATAGCCGAGATTAGTTCTTCGCGGGTCAGGGGGGCATCTAGTATGTTCCGTTGTGCTCTGGTTAGGGTGGGGAATTGTAGTGTGTCTAAAAATTGGGCTGAGTTATTTCTTGGGTGCGATAGACGGGAAGTGTATAGTGACTTATAGTATTCGTGGAAGGTGAAGAGGATCTGGGGGGTGGTGTGAACCAGTGTGTTCTGTGGGGTAAGGACACTTACCACTGTGTTAGATTGAGTGTGGTCCTTTACAAGGAAGGTCAGTAATTTAGCGGATTGGCCTCCATTTACGAAATATTGTTGTTTTATGAAGAATTGTTTTCGGTTGGCCTTCTCGATCTGCAGGTTGTTATACAGTCGCTGTTGCTGCAGCCACTTTGTCTGGTTAGAGTGGGTGGGGTGGGTTGTATAGTTTTTTTCAGCTTTCATGAGTTGTTTGGCCAGCCTGTCTTCGTTATGTTGGGCGGAGCGTTTAATGTAGGATATAGTGGAGTGTAGGCGGCCCCTGAGGTACGCCTTAAGGGTCTCCCAAAGGAGTTTAGGGTTGTCGACTGATCTGTTGTATGCGAGGAATTCCTCCAGTTGCTCAGGGATTAGATCTGGGGTTGGGAATTGGGACAGCCAGAATGGATTAAATTACCATGGCTTTGTTGAGTTTGTTGTGTTGGGGAGACTAAATTGGGCCAGTATGGGTGAATGATCAGATACTCCGCGGGGGAGGTGAGTTATGGCTGATAATAGAGGGGCGGTTTTCTTAGTGAGAAAGACATAGTCAATTCTTGAGAGGGAGTTGTGGGTAGGGGAGTGACAGGAGTATTCGCGGGTGTTGGGGTGCCTGAGTCTCCATGCATCTATCCATGACCACGTTTGGGCCAGGGAAGCTAGAGGGGAGTGAGAGCCAGTACTATAGGTGGGGTGTGCGTCTGGGGTTCGGAGGCGGTCCATCTTTGGGCATAGCACCATGTTGAAGTCCCCCATACAAATAAGATGTGAGTCCGGGTAGCGTACAATTAGGGGTGCAATTGTTTTCATAATGTGAAGCCCAGCAGTTGGAGGGTTATAGAGACCTATAATGATTAGTGGTGTGGTGTCTATTTCTGCCGCAACAAATACAAATCTTCCGAATGGGTCAGTTTTTACTAGTTGTATTTTATATTTTAGGGTTTTCCTAAGAAGGATAGATACCCCTCGGGAGTATGTGGAGCAGACGCTGTGGGCCGACCAACCCACCCAGGGCTTCTGAAGGTATTTGGTGGTGGGGTGTAGTAGATGGGTCTCCTGCGGGCACACTATGTCAGGTGAATGTCTAGTTAGCACACTAAATACTTGCGTACGTTTGTCTGCTCGGTTCAAGCCTCTGACGTTCCAGGAGATTAGTTTGAGGGATTTTGTTGAGTCACCCATTGTCTTGAAGGGGTGAAGAGCTGTTGACCCAGGCGGCGGCCCCCAGGCGGGCGGGGGGCGGCAGGCGGGCACCTTGAAAAACATCTGACAGAATTGATACAGTGAGAAGATTGTTCAATGGCTCGTTACAATATTCAAACACATAAATATAACTTTTCATTAACATAATTGTGGATCCAAGGATCCTAACATTACTGATCAGGTTGGGGGTCGAATACCCCCTGTCTGACTCAGGTGTGGGGGAGCTGAGTATTTCTAAACTTAAACGTTCCGTAACGTTTGGGGAGGAGACTCCCGGCTATTTGCTTTAAGTGATTTAAGATTTATGTACTACGTTCTGTTGGGGGAGGATATAGTTCGATCCCAGGGAAGGATAAGGGAAGGGATAAGGGAAGGGATAAGGGAAGGGGGGGGGGGAAGACACCCACATTTGTTAAATTACTTGATAGTCTTATCAGGCAGCACTTGTAATGGTCGCACCACAGCATCAGTTTCATGTTCAGCTATGCGCGGGCTTTAGTATGTGGTCTCCTACTGGTAGGTAGTGTAAAGATATTAGAGTATAGTTTTCATATTGTCAGGCTGTTCTACAGAGTTATCAGACAGCAAACCATAGCAGCTGTGTTGCATAAACAGTTACGTACAGGCATTGGTATATGATCTCCTGTCAGTGCTCTGTGTAGCCGGATCACTAAGTGTCGATTTGGGATAACTACGTTGTATGGCCGACCACGGTGTTGGTAGTGTAGAGACCCTAGTGTATAGTTTCTTTTAACAGGCTGTTCTACAAAGTTATCAAACAGTTAATTGTAACGGTTGTATTGCAAAGACAGTTATGTACAGGCATTGGCATATGTCTTCCTGTCGGTACTCTGTGCAATCGGGACATTAAGTATCGCTTTGGGATAGCTGCATTATAGGGTCGACCGCAGTATTAGTAGTGTAGAGACAATAGAGTATAGTTTCTTATTATCAGGCTATTCTACAAAGTTGTCAAGCAACAGATTATAGCAGCTGTGTTGTATAAACAGTTATGTACAGGCATTGGTATATGATCTCCTGTCGGTACTCTGTGTAGCCGGATCACTAAGTGACGATTGGGGATGGCTGCGTTATACCGTCAACACAGTATTAGCAGTGTAGAGACATTAGAGCATAGTTTCTTATTATCAAGCTATTTCCCAAAGTTATCAACCAACAAGTTATAGTAGCTGTATTGCTAAAACAGTTATGTACAGGCATTGTTATATGGTCTCTTGTCGGTACACCGTGTAACCGGATCGCTAGGTATCGATTTGGGATAACTGGTTATAAGGTCAATCGCGGTATTAGTAGTGTAGAGACATTAGAGCATAGTTTCTTGTTATCAAGCTGTTCTACAAGGTTATGTTATCAAACAACAAGTTAAAGCAGCTGTGTTGTATAAACAGTTATGTACAGGCATTGGTATATGGTCTCCTGTCGGTACACTGTGTAACCGGGTCACTATGTGACGATTGGGGATAACCACATTATATGACCGACACGGTATTAGTAGTGTAGAGACATTAGAGCATAGTTCTTATTATCAGGCTGTTCACAAAGTTATCAACCAACAAGTTATAGTAGCTGTATTGCTAAAACAGTTATGTACAGGCATTGTTATATGGTCTCCTGTCGGCACACCGTGTAACCGGATCTCTAGGTATCGATTTAGGATAACTGGGTTATAAGGTCAACCGCGGTATTATTAGTGTGGGGACATTAGAGCATAGTTTCTTGTTATCAAGCTGTTCTACAGGGTTATGAAACAACAAGTTAAAGCAGCTGTGTTGTATAAACAGTTATGTACTGCATTGGTATATGGTCTCCGTGCGGCACATGTGTAACCGGGTCACTAAGTGACGATTGGGGATAGTCACGTTATTGGCGACCCACGGTTTGTAGTGTGGAGACATTAGAGCATAGTTTCTTATATCAAGCTATTCTATGGGTGATCAAACAACAAATTATATCAGTTACATTGCAAGACCATTTTCGGGTTCGGTAATGTACAGGCAATGGTGTATGATTTCTTACTGATACACCGTGTTTAGGCAGTTTGGTGAGTAGCAGGAACGCTCGTGTTATAGGGTCCACCACAGTTTATATTGTGCTGTAGTTAGCGAGTGGGTTTCCCATTGTTGAGCCATTCAGCAGGACTGTCAGGTATCAAGCCTAATGGTGATGTTGCAGTGCCAGTTTCAAGACCGTCATATGTAGGCATTTGAGTATAGTCTCTTATTGTTGGTAAGCTGTGTGGCCGAGGTTACTGACGGTCAGATCAGGGTATTTACGTTGCAAAGCCAGTCCCGAAGTTGGTTATGAGTGGGCTCTGCTGGGGTGTTTATCCTTATGGGGTCCAGCTGGTGGGGTCATCGCCAGACGGGGGGCCGTAATCTGGTTACCATCTGGGTTGGGGCTGTATTGGCGGGCGTGAAGAGCCGGTTATCCGGTGTTAGGCAAGGGAGGAGTGTGGCTTCCATTCGACTCTTGCACCATCTCGGTATATTGGTTGTTTCGGTGGGAGCCGGTCAGTGTGGTCCGGGTCCATGAGTCCATAGGCAAGAGGTGCGTCAAAGTTCCCTCATAGTCTGGGGTGCCAGGTTCGCTGGGTTAGGGTGGGGTATGTGGGTTGTGGGTCGTTAAGCTCGCTGGGTCCGGGTATGGAGTCATAGTGGGTTGATCGCAGAGGTAAAGTCCGGTGAGGTGGGGAGAAAAGGGGAGAGAGAAGGGGGGGGACAACTGATCAAGGGTTACCTCGTTGACGGGGGGATGAGACACCTCCTCCGTTGTACGCTGCGCATAGTGCGGCCGGTTGGGCCCAGGTGTGTCCAGCCATTCGGTCGCTCGGCGGAGAGTCAAAGAATCTTGTGGATCCATTATGTTGCACGCGGAGGCGGGCTGGATATATCATTGAATAGGGTAAGTTGTGGGTTCGGAGTCGCTTCTAATTGCCAGAAAGGTGGCCCTTTTCTTTTGGAGTCTAGGGAATAATCAGGAAAAAACATGATTGTGGAGTTGTCGATTTGATGTCTTTTTTTTGCCTGGCAAGCCGTAGGATTGTGTCGCGGTCTTGGCATTGAGTAGCCGCATTATCATAGGCCTAGGCCTCGAGCCGGGCGGGCGGGAGCGGTCTGGTAGGGACGCGGTGGGCCCTCTCGACGGTGAAGACCGGAGAAGAAAGTTGTTCGGGCCAAATGTTTGGTGCAGCCATTCAGTGAGGAAGGATTCGGGGCTACCACCCTCGGTGCCCTCTGGGATCCCAACCAGGCGCACGTTCTGGCGGCGCGATCTATTCTAGATCGTCGGTCCGGGCCAGCTGTGTCTGGAGTTGTTGCGAGGGAGTTCAGTTCTCTGTTAAAGGGCGCAACGCGTCTTCCACCTCTGTGGTCCTGGCTTCGAGCTCTCCGACTCTTTGTCTGATGGTCTGGACGTCGTGGCGTAGCAGGCTCACGTCCACCTTCACTTCCTCGATGAGGACTGTTAATGCTGCCTTGGAATCCTGGATGGCCGCTAGGATTTGAGAGGTCGCTGGTTCTAGGAGGGTGAGTCGCCGGGGGGGTCTGGCTGTGTGAAGGGGGAAGTAGGTTGAGTCGGGCCGGCGCCCTCCACTGTTCGGGCTGCGTGGGCGGGGGTGCGGCCTGGTCCTTGGGCTGATGTACGAATTTGCCCAGTTTTGCGATGGCGGTGTGTTTCGCCGACCCGTGCTTCGTCATCTTTGAGGTGTCCTGTTGGT
Organism: Hymenochirus boettgeri; assembly: GCA_019447015.1. NCBI lineage: Eukaryota > Metazoa > Chordata > Amphibia > Anura > Pipidae > Hymenochirus > Hymenochirus boettgeri. The sequence goes on along the minus strand of CM033470.1, from coordinate 216,245,297 downwards.
TATGGAGGGGTATTTGGGGTGTAGACGTTAGCGTAGTGTTGCTGTAAGAGTTTTTGCCGGGAGAGCTCCTATTCTCCAGTCCGCTCAGTCAGCCATCTTGGCCACGCCCCCAAAAGGTATTACTTTATATCCAAGATGTCTCTACTTCATCATGGCTAGCATGGTACAATTCTCTAATACTACTAGTATATTGCATCCAAAAATGTATTTTCATGCACCAGATAAAAACTCAATTATATAACAGTAAATATATAAATGCACTCACTTGGCTGGCCAGCTAACAATAAAGAATTTGTACACTTACCAGCATAAAAAGGGTAAGAGTTAAAAAAAGAGTTGAAAACTTGTGGATCTCCAAGACACCACTACTTTCGGGTCACTTTTTGTGCCGAGGGTCCGTCGCACCTACAATGTGATGGCTGTGTGTCTCACAGATATCTAGTTAAAGGGCAACTAAAGCCTCAGAACAACACTCTTGAAGGAGCACCTCAATATAAAAGCAGTAATTTGTGTCTCATCTCTCATTTTGATATGGTTGTTAACAATATATAATGCAATGATATATTGCAAATCTACTGATTGCACCAATAATATTCATAGCTATATCAGTTTTCCTGCATGCCTGGGAAACCAAAAGGCTCTATTTTCTTGGTCTGATTTGATCATCATCATAAAACAGTGTTCCGCAAATGTGAGTTCACAGAGGATATGACACTTAAATGTAAGTAGTCCGTGTACAGCTTGTAGAACAGTGAAAATTTGCTGTCCCCTTAAAATAACTTTAACAAAAGTGAGAAAAAATTCCAGTGCTCAAAAGGGTTTAGGTCTGGAGACATACTTGGCCAGTCCAGCACCTTTACCCTCCATTCCTTTAGCAAGGCTGTGGTTGTCTTGGAGGTGTGTGGTCGTTGTGTTGAAAACTGACCTTCGGACCAGTTTCCGAAGGGAGGGGGATCAGACTCTTCTTCAGTATGTCACAGTAATTGTTGCCATTCATGGTTTCCTCAATGAACTGTAGCTTCCCAGTGCCGGCAGTCCTCATGCAGCCCCAAACTATCACACTCCCACCACTATGCTTGGCAAGGCACACCTGTGTCAAATTGAACACACCTAATATATTGTAATACTAACAAGTCACATGACAGGTTGCTTCCTCGCTGCTTCCTGGCCGCGGCTGTCAGTCAGAGGCATGGCGGTAAATGGCTAATTGGGCACAATTGGGTAATTTTTTACTTGGAGTGGAGTGTACTCACTTTTCATTTCCAGTGGTTTAGACAATAATGGCTGTGTTGAGTTATTTTGAGGGGACCCCAAATTTACACATACAATTTGTACACTGAGTACTTTAAATTGTATCAAAGTGTCATATCTTTATGTTTACAAAAATGTAAGGGGTATAATCACTTTTGTGAGATAATGTGTATATATATGTTATTGCTGCATGTATGGATTCCTTTATAAATTACTATGCGTTGGTTGTCTATTTTTTTCATTATTAATTGTGCCATTCTCATATTGGCACTTACCTGAAGTAGTTGTTACGCATCACCCAGAACTCTGAACCAAGTCAACTGTATGTGTGTAGCTTTAATTAGTTATATATATATATTAGAAATCGAGGGGTAAAAGCATGAAATGTGCTATTATTTGTAAGGCCAAATTGAAAGGGCACATTTACCCAAACACTAAAATCTATACTGATCTTCCCCACCCTCAAACCCTGAAATACTTACCTCCCTACAGTTTCATGAGCTCCTTATACTTTTCTCTGGTAGCCCTAGTCTTCCCAGTCATCCCATCCTCTATAATCTTAATGAGCTGAAACAGCTGCAGGGGAGGCATGAGTTTGCAGAAGGAGGAAATGGGAGAGCCAGGAAATGTGGCGTAAAAGCGCTGTGATATGCCAGTACTGTATAAAAAGATACACCTTATGTTCATTTTGCTACCAAGAGAAAAGATGGTTGTGTCCTAATAATGTATGTTTCTGATAATGGTCAAAGCTTAATATTACAGTATTGATATGCAACATTACTAATGGTGGTGATTCTCAAGAGTTTATTTAAATGTATCATTTAAAGGTTTCCTTTTGTTTGTTTTTTAGAATCTGAAGGTTTGTTTCTTAAAGCTATGAAGCCAATCCTTCAACTGCAAGTTATCACAATAATTTGGGTAAGAGCTTTTTGATTGTGACATTTGCATTATTAAGCAGAATATTTTTTTTTTTTTTTTTTATAAATTACCTTATTGATTGAAAGGAAGTTATTATGAAGTGAATTTAATAATAAAACATCAAAGGGCATATATACAACAGTCCATTCTCACTGTGTAGTAATTGAAATGGGTAAAATCAATTTCAATCAAAAATAAGTGTGCACAAAAGACCCTCATATTGAAGTGAAGCACGTCTATTATGAAGCGATGGCTGCTAGCTATGTAAAGACCTCCTTGTGCAACTCTTTTGTTTAAGAACTGCATGAAAAGAATTAAAAACTTAAAAACCCCTTTTGAAGCCTATTCTTTCTTAAAACACAATTCTGTCAAGTTTTCAGAACATGCTGAGTTAAAACATTTATGAAAGGAAACAGCATTGTAGAGGAAGTGGACACGGCATAACACAGATGCACATTAGGTCAATCAAATGATTTTTTTTAAAACCATTGGTGAGATTATTAGCAGCACATATTATTCTAAAGATTATCCGCTTTCTGCATTTGTCTGATCTTGTTCTTTTGACTAGATTTGTTCTTTTACATTCACATTTATTTATATAAAGATGGTAGATTGAATTGTGGGGAACAATTAGATTCCAATGTATACTGTAAAACAGTTGCATTACTTTGAGTGCAGTCTTTGGTGTGCAATTCCTTTATATTTATTTATAATTCACCTACCATATTCTATATTATATTAAGTAGGAGGTCGTATTACTTTCTGTTTTAATGGCTTATTAGCTCTGCTATATTACAAAAAAAGTGAAAAGGGAGGATTGTTACTTATTTTTACATAAACAAAAGCATATTTAGAGAGTAGGCTAGACCTAGAGTAGGTGTGCAAAAACTTGGAGGAAAGATTTTTTTTAGCCATCAGACCTTTTCTGAAGTGGGCAGCAAGTTACTAGCCTAGATCCCAGACTGGTCAGATTTTAGGAGACCTTATGGATAGTTTTAATAGATACTGTAAGGATTTATTTTCCACCCAATCAGATTGGCTAGATTTGATCATATCTAGGCTGTTTCTCATATCTGCCTTTAGAGCCTTGACCTAACATTGCCTCTTGCTAATAATGTTTGATCTGACTGAGTGGCAATTTCTCTAGGAATGTATAAAAGGATATGAATTTAACCCTGATTTCCATGGATGGACTCAATCTCTAGTGGGAGGCATGGTAAATAGCATCCTTTCCCCCATGTTTCATCTGGATTGGGGCACCAATAATGAGTTTATTTTTATAGCCAGTATCTCAATGACCAGAGAGAACAAGGAGAAAGGAGAATAGGAGTTTCATCTGAATTTTTTGGGGAATAGCCAATGATTACTGATTTACATAATACATATTTTAACACAAGGAGCTGTAGACCTCTTTTCTAAATAAGCTGCTGTGAGTACATTGTTGTGGGATATCTGTTGTATTCAATTAGATCAACTGGACTTGAAGTTTAGTTCTTGAAGACGTTTCGCTAGTCATCCGACTGGCTTTCTCAATTCAGAATGACTTGTACAAGAATCTGTGGCAATTATGTACCCTGGAAAATCCCAATTAGCCTCTATCCAATCATGCCCTTAACACTTGGCTGTGATATGCTAAGGTGTTATAGGAATTCCCAGAGTAAGGTGTCAAAACAGCATTGTACATGGCAGACAGTTGGTGTCCTTAACTGGTAAACTGGAAGTAGAGGTTTACAGAAAACCAACACACACATATCAGTATTTGATGTTTGACTCCCACCACCCTTTAGATCACAAGCTGGGTGTCGTCAGAACCCTGCAACACAGAGCTGAGAACATCCCTTAAAACTTGTGGATATCCAGACTGGGCCTTTGTCAAAAGAAGTAGAAGGAAAGAAAAGAACACAAATACCAACAGTGAAGGGGGAAAGCAAGACAGGAGAAAGAACATGATCATCCAATATGTAGCAAGGGTCTCCGAGAAATTAAGAAAAATTTTCAAAAAACACCATATACCTGTCTGCTTTAAACCAAACAATACACTGAGGCAGCAATTGGTACATCCGAAAGACCCAATACCGAAACACAAGAAAAGCGACATCTTATACGTAGTGCAGTGAAGAATGCTCTGATTTGTATGTGGGGGAGACCAAACAGCAACTGCATCAATGTATGGCCCAGCACAGAAGAGCCAATTCCTCGGGTCAGGACTCAGCCGTGTACCTGCACCTTAAGGATAAAGGACATACCTTTGAAGATTGTAATGTTAACATACTGGCGAAGGAACATGACTGGTTCAAGAGAGGTGTTAAGGAAGCCATTTATGTGAAAATAAAGAAACCAAGCCTAAATAGAGGTGGGGGGGTTCAACACCAACTGTCTGCCATGTACAATGCTGTTTTCACACCTTACTCTGGGCGTTCCTATAACACCTCTTAGCCACTATCCAATCACGCCCTTAACACTTGCTGTGATATCTAATTGGGATTTTCCAGGGTACATAATTGCCACAGTTCTAGTACAAGTCATTATGAATTGAGAAAGCCAGTCAGATGACTAGCGAAATGTCTTCAAGAACTAGTCCAGTTCATCTAATTGATACAACAGATATACCATGACCTGGATGAATGAGCCAGGCTTTCTCGACACAGCAAAGCAGGAGAGGAAAGAAATCTGGGGGGGGGGGGCGGAGCTAAAGAGACTGCAACCTTAACCCAGTAACTTCAGATGGTCACAGGTAGGCTCAGGGGGGCCCTGGGGGGGGGGGGGGGGAGAACACATTACTTAAAGCTGCAGCTTTCAAGTCAGTTGATTTTAGGGTGTACATATCCTTTAAAATACCTTTTTCAACAGGAACCAATGAGCTTTTTCCCATGCTAGGGGGAAGTCCCAACAGGAAGTGATTGGGATAACTTTTACAGCTTTGTAACTGTTGGTTTTTTTGTGAGAATCTCCTAAAATGGCAAGTTATATTGTTTTAATCTGCCATATCTGGGCCATAAATGTTGGGTGGGGAGAGTATGTCTTTAATTTTTGGTGCCTCACATATGCATTTAATCTTTCATCTCTTACAAAATCTTAAGCAACTATGCTGCACAAGGATATGAAATAAAACTGTGATTTTTAAAAACTTTAAGAAAACCTTTTTTTTTTTTCAGGAAAACAGTTTCTAAGATCTTTTTGATGTACACTACTTTATTATGCAATAGGATTTGTTTATGTATGTACAATGCTCTTTTAATGTTTCCTTTCAAGTATAATATTAATCGTTACCCAAACATAATAAAGCATTTTGCTGTTTCAGCTGTGTTGTACCATCGCTGGGGAAATTTTGATCTAGCCAAGAAACACTATGAAATATCCTTAAGACTTGACCCTGCTGCCCAAGGGACAAAGGAAAACTACAATTTGTTGAAGCGAAAGCTCGAGCAACTACAAAGGAAAGATCTCGGGTGAAGTATTGCAAATAAAAATCAAAAAGCAGCAACACTTTAAAGCTTTGACATTGGGAAACTACTTGAAGAATTTTTCAACAATTCAGAACCTTAAGGACTATTGCTGTTATGCACCTCCTTAGTAGCCATAAGTAGCCAAGGCCTCTTCAGCCTGATGTTCAAAATTCTTTCTGGTATAAGAGTTAAGATGAGAACTGCAGAGTTAAATTTGTATGCTTCAATTACAGTTCCATTATTTTATACAGAACAAAGACCCAGAGCTCCTATTACATTAACATTCCTACTAGCTCCAATTTAGGAGACCTGTTTTACAAGGCTTCAGTTTTTGCTGAACTTTTTTGTCAATTTGTACTTTGTTTTACTCTTTAAAAGGTTGGTCCACCCCAACCTAAAAGCTATACATATTTTAGGCACCTCCCACCCCAAGACATATAATGGTGAAAGATCTTACTGAAGTAAGGTATTCATCCCAATGTTTGGAAAGCCTATTTAAGATAAAGACATGCCCTTTAATAACTAAGGTAACATCTGGCTAGGAGACATATAGAATAGTGCTTGAAAGTCAACAAAATTAAGGCATAAGACAGAGAGTAAGTGACAGGTATCTGTGTATTTTGGTGACCATATAGCCTCCCCTCAGTTGGGATTGTCACCTGGGGTTTGATAGATTGGCTAGGTTTTGATATTTCCAAAGAACAATGCATGCTAATAAGAATGCATAGAAATGTTTAAAGGCCAATTAGTTGCTAAGAGGAAGTGGCCTGCACTTGCGAATTAACCTGTTTAAGGGCCTATATGCATATGGGTCTGCCAGAAGGATAAGGGGTGTCAGGCGAATGTGGGGAAAACAAGCTTTTACTCCCTGTCTGTGGCTGTCTACATTTTTCTTTTTTATTGCTACCTTTGCCTTATTTAAAACTACCAAAGCATTGGGAGCTATTAGATCAATGTGGTACTCTAGTGCGTTGCAATCTGCTGTTAACTTTCTGAGGGACCTAAACGCCCAGGATTTAGCTGACAAAAGTTGTCACTATCTATTTATTACTTGTAGTGGATGCACAGATCTCTTTTGCAAAACTGGTCTTAAATCCACGATATTACATTTGGTTAACATGATGGGGTTTTTGGCTAGCGACTTACGGTGCATCTCCCTGACAGTTTATTTGAGCTTTAATTTAGAATTGCACTTTACAGTTAAACTATAACAACAATGTGATTGTCTGTTTTACACTTATCATGCTATTTAAAATGATCTTTTTATTTAAAAGGTGAATGAATATGTGAATTTTTTTTAATCCCCCATACCCCTCTTCTCTGTCATCCTCTAACTGGATCACTTACTAATTTTAGGTGTAGATGTCAGGAAGGGTGCTGGGTGATTTTCCAAAATTCTACTTATGTATGTTTTTATTTATATATAATCAATTAGGTAACAAACCTTTTGAAGTTCATACAAGAGAACACAGATAAGGGCATAGTAAAACAAAATCCATACAGATATAATACATACGGTACAAAGGTGCACATGGAAGTTTTTAAAGGGATACTATACTGAAAAAATAAATTTTCTTCATCTTAATCTATACTTGAATACATGTAAGTAGCACTTACTGTGATTTGTATGTGTTGCTGCATGCCTTCAATCCAGCACACATTTTGTTTAGGAGCAGTATCCCCCCTCCCTCTTTTAACCACTCCCACTTCCATCAAACCTGACTTTTTTCCCACAAACCAATTGTCAAGCCTGCACACAGCATTCCAACTGTCAACACTCTGTCACCATTCCAGCTACAGTACAACTACTCACAGAAGAATAGATTTTGAGAGCAAGGAACTTGATTGACAGCTGAAATATAAGATGTTTTAGATTGGATATTTAAAGAAATAGAGGGCAGATCAATAAAATAAATGATACAGTGCTGGTTGGGAAGAATTATAGTTTCCAGTTATGGTCAATTTAAAATAACCTATTTTTCGGTATAGATGCCCTTTAATCATGAGGAAAGAAGCCTTCTAATGTTTAAGTGTTTCATGTTCTTTCAGTGGGTAGCATATAACATTATTTTTACAATAATAATTTTACTTTTCGTTACATAAAAACTGTTTTTTGTACAATTTTGTCCTAAATACGACTAAATTTTAATTTCAGTTGTTTTCATTTGCAATAACTGTTTTAGCTCTATGGTATGTTTTACCCATATTGAATGCATGCACGTTTTAGCTAGAAACATAAACATAAGGTAAACCTTAAGTTAAAAAAAATTAGCAGCTGATCGGCATGCACCCTTTACTGCTTCTTAAACATTCCCCCCTCCTGAAGTATCTGGGCCTTAAGCATAAGCCAGGGTTGGCTTTTTGATGATGTGACTGCATGAAGGACAGAAAAGAATACAATTTGCATTTTCATAGACTAGTTAAAGGTAAGAAAAAAGTTAATATGTGTAGCTATGAAATAAGATATTAAATTGTGGATTTTTTTTTACTAAGGTTAAAATTCTTTTTGGATATACAGGCTGGAACTAAATAGCTTTTAATCTAACCTACAAACTTTTGTGACTTGCAATACTCTTGTAAGGTCTACCTCTGGATAAACCTTCTTTTAATGAAAATTAAACATGTCTCCTGTTGTTTTTTTTTGTATTAAAAGTTATATGGCTCTACCTGGAAACCACCACATCTTACATCTACTTAAGACTTTTTTTTGTGAGACAAGTTGTTGCATGGCTTAAAGAGATTTATTAATTTAGGGCCGTAACGCTCTTTATCAGTATTTTCTGATACTGCACCTTTAAAGCTGCTGTAAAATACAGGTACTCAAACATATTTTACAGCCATGTCCGTTTCTTACAACCATGTACAAAAATGACCATGTTTTAAAATACCAATAGAATACCATGCAAAATCACCCATACAATATGGCAGCGGTCATTAACGTCTGCAGCGGTATTGTAAATGAATGACTGGGCGCAAAGTACCAATCGTTATCGCCTGCTATGAACCTAGGGAATTGGACCTTAATGTCTTACACTTTTTTAGACATTGCCATACCAACAGCATTCAGTTGTAAGACTCCTAACAGCCTCCAACTAAGTATAATTAAAAATATAGTTTGGGGTCTTAAAGGTACATTATACTGAAAGAAAATTACTTTTCCTCATTTTAATCTATAAATAAATGTGTAGCACTTACCCTGAGGTGTCTGTGTTGCTGCATGACTTCAATCCAGCACATGTTTTGCTCCCTCTATTAACCACTCCCACTTCCATCTGACTTTTTTGCCACAAACCAACTGTCAAAAACTGTCACCATTCTCGCTAAAGCAAAACTTCTCACAAAATAATAGTTTATGGCAGCAAGGCACTTAATTGACAGCTGAAGCGTAAGATGCTTTAGATATAACCAAGAAAAACAAATACCCTTATTATAGCACTATATATTGCTGACCATAAAACAGATGTGGATGAGAGACCTCATGTTAAATCTAATAAGGATATAAACTACAATGTACTAGGTTGCTATTCCTACAATTTTATTTTAAATATTTATATATAAAGTACTCAAAACACCACTGATGTCACATATTAAAATAACAAATTGTGGGCCATATTTATAAAACCACAGTATTATAAAATAATGATACTGCACACTGTAAGCTGATTTAATATCATTTATGGCTGATTGTATTGCATTAGTGTAACACCAGCTGCAGAGTTATTTAATTTGGCTTGAAAAAGCCAAATTCCTGTTCTTTCTATTTCTTCTTCTTCCGTTTTATTCTTCCACTTTTTTGGACTGTATCTCCTCCAAAAATAATTTTGACCAATCAGGTTTTTGAATATGTTTAAAACTGCTTTGATTGTAAGCTTATTGGTGTTTACAATTTAGGCATGATGAATGGGTTAAATAATTGTAAAGCTACAGTATATAAGAAACACAACTGGAAAGGGAAACATTTTGTAAGGGAATGTGTGTGTTTGTGCTGCAGATTTTAAAACTCAATAATGCCAATGATGAGGACATTGTTGTGTTTTTTTTTTACTTACCCTTTAAATATGGCTGTCACATGAATGAATGTGTAGCTCAGTTGGTGTATGTACCTGCATCAGGTTGTAAGTTAAAATAAAATAAACTTTTTTGATTATTGATCATTTTTATGGCTGCCACAGTAATGGAGGGGTAGGTCAGTAGGTGTATGTACCTGTGCCATGTGGGGGTTAAAAAAACAAACTTTTTTGATGATTTGTCAAAATTAGTTTTTTTAACTTTAGTTACCCTTTAAGTATGGCTGCCACAGTAATGGATAAGTAGATCAGTAGATGTGTGTACCTGTGTCAGGTTGGGGGTTAAACATTTTTGACTATAGTTACCCTTTAAATATGGCTGCTATGAAAATGGAAGGGTAGGTCAGTAGGATCAAGTTGGAAGTAAAAAAAAAAAAACTTTTTTGATTATTAAGATTTGTTTTTTTACTTTAGTTATCCTTTAATTATGGCTGCCACAGTAATGGATAAGTAGATCTGTAGGTGTTTGTACCTGTTTCGGGTTGGGGGTTAAATAAAACAAACTTTTTGATGATTGGTCAAAATTAGTTTTTTTGACTTTAGTTACCATTTAGGTATTATGGCTGCAACAATAATGGAGGGGTAGTTCAGTAGGTGTGTTTACCTGTATCATGTTGGGGGTTTAAAAAAACCCTTTTGATTATTGATAAAAAAAAATGTTTTTGCTTTAGTTACCCTTTAAGTATGGCTGCCACAGTAATGGATTAGTAGAACACTAGGTGTGTGTACCTGTGTCGGGTTGGGGGTTAAAAAAAACAAACTTTGTTGATGATTAGCCAAAATATTATTCATCCTGGACGTACAATAACAATGCTGGACAATCACGTACTGATAGCAATGGTGTAGTATACACTATATATAGCGATACTGTGCCTTTATAGATAATCCCCATATATGGAATATTTTTTTAAAATTGAGTACTGAAGTAAAAAAAAATTTTAAAATTGCTGTGATGCACTAAATTGGTATTTTTTGACACTGCCCTAAAGTAGCAAAATAAAACCCTGAAAAACAGTTATATTGGACAGCATTTTACAATGTTAATTGTGCCACCCTTATTAAAGGACAACTACTGTATGCTGAAAAAAATACTTTGCTTAATCTATAAGTGAATACATGTAAGTAGCAATTACTCTGTGGTGTGTGTGTTGCTGCATGCCTTTAATCCTGTACTTGCTTTGCTCAAAGTATCCCCCGTCCCTATTTTACCCACTCCCACTACCATCTGACCTAACTTGTGAAATTAAAGGACAATTATACTCACCTTCCCTCCGCTCCAGACCTTCATGTAGTAACTTTTACCCAGGGTGAGGACCTGAACCACTAGGTCCTCACCCCGGGATTCACGAAACCTACAGCAGCGTGTTGCAGCAACGCTGCTCTTGTAGGCTCCGCCCCCTCCTCCCTGTCGGCGACGAGGCCAATAGGAAGGCACGCTCTGCAACATGAAGTTACTACATGAAGATCTGGAGCGGAGGGAAGGTGAGTATAATTGTCCTTTTAAGCATACCAACTGTCAAAACTGCACACTGAATTCTAAGGCTGAGGCCACACTACATCGCACAAAAAATTGCTATGCGTTTCTGTCCACATTTGCCATCCATTTGTGTCCGCTTTTACATGCGTTTGTGTTTACATAAAAAACACGTCATAGTAATTGTGTCCACTTGAAACGCTCTAGTGTGGCTGTGCCCTAACTGTCAAAAGTCTCACCATTTCAGCTACAGCAAAACTTTTACAGCTGAAAAATTTATGATTACTCGATTAACAGCTGAAATGTAAGATACTTTAGATTGGATATCTAAGGAAATAGGGCACAGACCAACAAAAAAAATGGCACAGTGGTGGTTGGAAAGAATTATAGATTCCAGTAGTGAAAAAAAAAAAGCAATTTAAAATATTTTTAAATATTTTTTTATTTTATTTTAGCACTGCTTGCAGTACATCCCTTTCTGCTGGGCTATGTAGGCCTTTGTGGTATGAAGTAAGTCTTATTTACATACTACTAGAGAGGAATCAAGGAAACTAACAATAGTACCATTTTTTTGTTCTAGTAAAGACTATATCAGAAATTTGTATGATTTGTATGCACAAGAGGGAAGGGACAATATCTGGTCACCACCAAGACCTGCAAATCAACAATTTGTGCTTTTTCCTCAATTCCAACCTGTAAATGGCAGCAGGTATTTCTGATTGGTGACTAAGGGCTAGGCCACACTAGCAAGTTTTTGCTGAGTTTTGCGATCAACAATGCCATTTTATTTATATTGTAACTCACGGGAGGTAGGTCCCACTTAGGGGCTTATTCAATAAAAGTTCTTATCGTTTAAAATGGTGCTAATTTTTGCCCCAGCCAATCAGATGTTAGCTTACAAATGTTAAATAAGATCTGATTGGTTGGAGCAAAATTAGCACCATTTTAAACGATAAGAACTTTTATTGAATCTCTTTATTGAGATTGTAGTGTTGTAGTGTAGCCTCAGCTGTAGAAGTCTGTTTTAAATAGTACCCAGTAATGATAAATAATGATTGGTATCACTAAATAGTACCCAGTAATTTTAAATAATGATTGGTATCATTAAATAGTACCCAGTAATGTTAAATAATGATTGGTATCATTAAACAGTACCCAGTAATGTTAAATAATGATTGGTATCATTAAATAGTACCCAGTAATGTTAAATATTGATTGGTATCATTAAATAGTACCCAATAATGTTAAATATTGATTGGTATCATTAAATAGTACCCAGTAATGTTAAATAATAATTTGTATCATTAAACAGTACTCAGTAATGTTAAATAATGATTGGTATCATTACATAGTACCCAGTAATGTTAAATATTGATTGGTATTATTAAATAGTACCCAGTAATGTTAAATATTGATTGGTATTATTAAATAGTACCCAGTAATGTTAAATATTGATTGGTATCATTAAACAGTACCCAGTAATGTTAAATAGTGCCTCTTACAGGGAGAGAATCTCAACCTATGTAAGTAATTAACCCCAAGCTATCAGTGGCTGTACTTTAATGAAAACCCTAGAACTTTTAAATACCGCCAACTGTAATTTAATGCCCAGGTGTGTTAAACTAAACTCAGTAGTTTTAAATAATGCACAGAGGGAGATGCAGTAATGGGCAGGATCCCTAAAAGGGGTTTACTTGTAAGTATGGCCTGCACTGTTTACATTAATACCATAACATAACACGGCAGTCATAAAATATCAGTTGTTAGGCCATGGCACTTGTTAGGTTGATGTTACATCTGCCTCATCAAACACCACAACATGCTTAAAACGACCAATACCGTGCATTGTGGATAGCACATTATAACATGGCCATAAAGTACCAACATGTTCGATGCAGTGCTGGTATTTTACATCTGGGATAAATGTGTTGTGTCACCATGTAGAGATACTGTGCCTTTAAAAAACATGTCCCTACATACAGAGCTGATCAAATGTAGCTGACTAAATAACAAGTGTGAGCTAGATAAATATATGTAGTATAAATACTATAGCTTTCCCAACAAAACAAAACAAAAAATGACTTTTTTTACATTCAGTATTAATAAATGCTTTTTAATCGTATTAAAACTGATTTTGTACCAATCCTAGTTTGCAGCATTACAAACAGAAGAATGTCTTTTTGACAGAAATTGAATTCCAAAATTTATTCTGCATTTTATTAATAGAACCCAAGGTTTCCAAGTAAAATGACATTTTGTCAAGAATATTATTAGCAGGCAGACTAACACCCTTGGAACCAGTGAATTGAAGTGAAAAAGGATGGACAACATCAAACAACCAGCAGGTCTCCCACTGCAGAAAAGAATCCTGGAGAAGAATAGAATAGCTTTCAGAAAACATTGTCTATTGTTTAACTACAGATAGATCCGAGCTGGATTGTAAAATAAGAAAGCAATTCTGTGACAGTCGAAGCAAACTGTGTGTTCCTGGCACAGAGAATTTTTACCTAAAGAAAAAAATGCTACATATAGGGCCATATTTATAAAGGCGCATTATTGTTTTTTAGCAATACTGCACCTTTAACAATCGTTAAAATGATTGTTAATTTAAGATCACCATCGCAAATCTACGATAGCAATTGTAAATCTAAGACCGTGATCGTAGATTAACAATCTCTGATAGAATAGAAGGTTTGTCGATTTACAAGCGTTTGCCATAAATGTACAATCGTGGCAATCTTGTGGGGGGTTTTAGATGTGGCCCATAGTAGCTACTAATAGCCACCAGGTGGGATTGAAAAACACATTATTGTATCTGTTAGGATGCAATCTTTAGAAAACCTTATTATCAGATACATAGTGCAAATTACATAGTAATTGAGGTTGAATAAAAGACATACGTCCATCAAGTCCAACCTATTCACCCTCCTTTTTTTCTTTTCTTTTTTTTTTTAACCCTACCAACTTAACAGTTGATCCAGAGGAAGGCAAAAAAAAAAAAAAGGGGGGGGGGGATTCCTTCCTGACTCCAAACGGCAATCGTAAAGTATCCCTGAATCAGCCAGATCTATATGTATTAAAGGTACACTATACTGAAAAAATGACTTTGCGTCATCTTAATCTATAGTTGAATACATGGAAGTAGCACTTTCTCTTATTTGTATGTGTTGCTGCATGCCTTCAATCCAGCACACGTTTTGTTTAGGAGCAGTATTCCCCCTCCCTCTCTTAACCACTCCCACTTCCATCCGACATTACTTTTTTTCCTACAAACCAACTGTCAAGCCTGCACACAGCATTCCAACTGTCAAAACTCTGTCACCATTCCAGCTACAGTAAAACTACTCACTGAAGAATAGTTTTTGAGAGCAAGAAACTTGATTGACAGCTGAAATATAAGAAGTTTTAGATTGGATATCTAAAGAAGTAGGGGTCAGATCAAAAAAATATATAGTGGTGGTTGGGAAGAATTATAGTTTCCAGTTATGGTCAATTTAAAATAACCTATTTTTCAGTATAGATGCCCTTCAATGCCAGTAATTCTCAATATTTTTTAGTTTTAGAAACTTATCCAGGCCTTTTTTAAAGGGCATGTCCACCCCTTTTTTAAACTTTTTATATGTTATACATATTGATCCCCCAGCCCCAACCGCCGTAATAAAATTATTAGAAAGTGCCCAGATATGTACTTACCTTCCCTCTATTCTCCGCGGCAGTCTCCAGGCCCTCTGCTTACACGGAAATGCAAGCAGGGGGTGGGACCGGCAGCCGCGTCCCTGATTGGCTGCCTCTCAGCCAATCAGGGACCCGGCTGCTTAGAACGCCGGAGGATAGAGGGAAGGTAAGTAACTATCCCCCATAACCAACACATGCCATCAGCCTTCGCCAACTGCATATGGAGATTCATTTCCACCTCCTCCCCGGCATTTGGCGGCTTATAACATTCCCCAACAATTATTTTACCTACCTTCATGCTTCCTGTACACAGCTCTACCCATATTGTTTCTGCCATATCGTTTATACCCCCATCTATTCCATTTTTTAGATTTGGCTTCAATTCCTCCTTTCTTATTAACTGTTATGTCTAAATAAGAAGTATCCTTCAATATTTACTGTCCAGTCGTGTGAATCATTTAGCAATGTTTCTGCTATACCAATTACATCATACCTTTCCTTTAAAGCTATAAGTTCTAGTTCCCTGGTTTTTCCAGCCAGACTTTTGTAAACATTCATTTTAGATTATCAATTGATTTACTTCCATACTTGGTCGTACATGCCTCCTTATCCTCTATGCTCCCCCTTCACCTCCCTCCGTTGTGTTATTAACCCCTTGATCCCCAACTTCTCTATCTACCCCTGTATAGTTCAACGTACCCTCCCCCACATACCTAGTTTAAAATCTCCTCCAACCCCCTAGCCATCTTCTCCCCCAAAACAGCTGCACCATCATTATTAAGGGGCAATTCGTCTCTACTAAAGGGCCTGTAGCCAATTTTACCAATAGTCGCTAAAACAAGTATCCTATGTTAAAGTAATTTATACCCATTTACAAAAGAGCAAACAGAATATTAATCTATCATTTCCTATGTGCTTTCTATAAATCTAGTCCAGGTATGTGCAACCTGTAGACCACCAGCTGCAACAGTAACACACACACACACTTTGCTGGCAAATCAGAACATTCACATAAATTCCACATGCAGAGACACCGTGTAGAGTGCTGAAATGCAAAAAACAAAAAATATATATTTTACAGTGAGTTTTTTTTTTCTTGCTTTGTAAGCATAAGTGACTATTTTATCATATGTTAGTGATGTATCCTGGTTTAGATTCTGAACTGCCATTTTTTAAAACTCTCAATTTTAAAATTTTTGAAAAATATCAATTGAATCGGGTTGAATTGGGTTTGCTGATTTTCAGAACTTTTTTAGGTTCTGTGTCACCTCTGTTGCAACAATACTTGCCATTTTTGTTCATCTCTATATATTAGTACTGTAATTGCGTTCATACACCTTGCTGTGTGTGTGACTTGTGCAACTAAGAGTTAACAGTTGTTACTGGTGTGTACTGGATGGCATAAGAAAGGCATTGAACTAACTTATTTAGCGTAAGAGTTTTTTCTTCATTATATTGTTAACGATACGAGACAATACACATAAACATCATATACTATAAGTAGAGAACACACATGACACCGAAGTTGGAGGGAAAGGCTGCAGCTTGTT
The DNA here is from genome assembly GCA_019447015.1 of Hymenochirus boettgeri. NCBI lineage: Eukaryota > Metazoa > Chordata > Amphibia > Anura > Pipidae > Hymenochirus > Hymenochirus boettgeri. The sequence continues at coordinate 216,228,916 of CM033470.1, read as the reverse complement.
TATTACAGAAATCATAAATTACAACTGGGAAAAATCTGTTCATCACCTCTCATAACTTAAATATTATAACAGATCATACTTTGACCTTTAAACTAATAATTCTTAATAATCAGATGCCTTTCTGAAGAGCACGCTTCAATTATCTTATGCCTCCACTGGTTGGAACCCTTATGCCATTACCCGTGGTGAGCCTCCATTTTAACAAACCTACTTCTATCATGTTTTGTAGGCCTGCACAAAAAATATCGCAGGCTATATCTGAGAGGTGAACAGAGTCGCTGCGATACAAGCCTTTCCCTCCCCGTTCAAGGTCCGTGTGGCGGTAAGAAATGAAATTTCTCTCCCTAGCATATTTATAAATAGCAATGTTAATTCTTTTATGCCATTTTTCGAGAGCCGGGATGTTCCTGTACCTGGCGAGTCTCGGAATCACCTTGGACCAACTATAATTGTCCTGGGGAGCCAGAAGTGGATTACGGCTAAATCCTTTCGGACCTGTCTGATGAGCTCTACAGATTTCATACTACCCACATCATTGCCCCCCAGGTGAATTATCAACATGTCGGGGACTGACCTATTCACTAGTAATTTGGATAACATAGGAAACAAATTTGCCCACACTGCTCCCCTTACTCCCATCCATGTGATGCTGGCGGAGCTGGTTGGAAAAGATAAGTTGGCAACACAAGTTCTTCTCTCTGCCCGATAAACGTATATAATCCATACTTCAAATACCTTGAATAAAACAGGTATCGGTTAGATTATTTGCGCAAACCTGGGACGTATATATATCTTGTATATCTGAATTCCATTGGCCAATTTGCTTAATGGTATTGCTGGGAAGGCCCAATCTGTCTCCCACCATTGCCGTCCCTACTCAGAATGTGTGTGTGGTGTAACGTACGTCTTTTAACCTTAATCTATTTAGGCATTTGTGTAAGATAGCGGAGAATTGAAATCTTGCTAAGCAAGATCCGTTTGCGTGCATAAGTAATGGACCCTGAGATTGCCCCCTGATTAACATGAATTCTTTGAAAGTATGACTGGGCAAAGTTGTTGTTACTGGGTTGTTGTTACTGGGTCCTAACCAAAGGAGTTTTCCCTTTCCCCTAGGGTATGTCTTGGATCTCCTCAACCATATTCTAATTTTTTCCCTTTCCATTGTTACATCTGAATGTAAAAGACCTGAAGGCTTTGATTTTTATTCCGAGATTAGCTTTATAACTCTGAACGCTAAATAAAAGGACAGTAGGAATGCTAGTTTTAGCAGATGAAACTCGGAAATTGTGTTGGTAACCTCCACAAGGACGGTTACTATTTTGGAAAGCATGTGAAGCGGGATTGGCCTTCTTGAGTCACTGACTGATTTTAATCTACGTGTTCCTTTTAAAACTTGTCTAACTGTGGGGTTCTTTGTTGGGTCCCAAATGTTATATAGTCTATAGTAGAAAGAAATCCCTGCTATTTCCCTGGCAATGGATGCATGAGCCTTGTTTTGACCAAAAGATTGTGAAATATATAGCTAAAGGATATCGGCTTCTGGGAGGTTTGAATGGAGTGTCCTTTGAAGGGTTGCCACGTTCTCCAGCTATTAAAGTAAGCCTGACAGTTTTTCTGGAGGTGGAAGCTTTTATTATGTGATATAGCATTCTGCAATAACGTCCCAGATCTGAGGTGGGACCCGTTCCCCTTCCAGATGAGCTGAAGGGGCCAGGATCCTGAACATGTGGAGCTGGGAACGAGATAAAGCATCGGCTATTTGGTTGTGTGTCCCGGGAAAATGTGTGCAGCTTGCAACCATATGTTATGTTGCAAGGCTAACAAAACCAGTCGCCTTACCACACACATCACTGGTTTGGACTTTGATGACAAAGAATTGATTACGAACACTACCCCTAGGTTGTCGCAATCGAGTCTGATCATTCTATTTGCCAATAGCCTGCCCCAAATTGAAAGTGCAATGAATACTAGGATTATCTCTAATACAACCAAGTTGGTTTTGAGGGAAGTCTCCCCCCATGTCTCTGGTTACTTACAGGAAAACCAGTGGCCACGTAGGTATCCGCCCAAGCCCCATGATGCTGCTGCATCCGTGAATAGCTGAAGGGCATCATTACTGGTGAATTCCTCCTGCCAGACTGAATTTCCGTTAAATGTGGACAGAAATAGATCTCAAATATGTAAATCTGCTTTCAGTTCTTGTGTCAACCGAACGTGCCAGTTTGGTTTCATCAGACCAATTGTGCTGTCAATTAGACGCTGATTAAAGGCTCTACCTATTCGGATCACTCGTGTGGCAAAGTTGAGGTGACCGATGAGCGATTGGAGCTTCGCTAGTGTGATCTTTTTGGCACATAATGTTCGGTGTACTAAGGCTTTAAGAGTTTGGATTTTGTCTGCGGGCAGGTGGAATTGCATGTTTTGGTAATCTGTCGTAATGCCTAGGAATTGAATCTCTGTCGTTGGGCAGACAGTTTTTTCGTGTGCAATGGGGATTCCAAATTTTCAGGCTATGTATAGGAAGGAGTTCAGGGTTTTGGAACCAACATTGGTGTCTGTGGGGCCAAGGAATAAAAAATTGTCTAAATAGTGTAGCATTAATTTGGACCCAGCTACCTCCGTGACCCACTCCAAAAATGTTGCAAACATTTCAAAATAATAGCAGGATTTGCTGAATCCCATGGGATGTGTGTTTAAAATGTATAGCGGGATACAACTTTGTGTTTTTAACAAGTTACAATAATGTAGTTTTTACCCCAGACGTGGAGCTCGCCTAGCTTGTTTTCTTCTATTGGATCCCATTGGAAGGCATCTGTCAAAGAAGAATTGGCCTTGGAAATGAAATCCCAGCAGATGATGACATTGGGGATGGATTGGCAATAGCCTGAAGGCGGATTTTATATCACACTTCCCAAGCAGTGCCCCTCTCCCGCATATCTTGAGCAAATGTAGTGCTTTATTGAAGGACGTGTAGTTGACTTTACATAAGTCCTTATCAATTGCATCATTGATGGATGAGCCTTTCGGGATTTGTTGCTTTTTTAGGGACTAGGCCCAATTGGGAAAGTATCAAATTAGGGAGGGGAGGTGAATTAAAGTGGCCTGAAATTCTGCCTTCCTTAAGTTCGTTGATGATTTTTTCCCTTGCTATAGCTTGGTTTTCTGTGACTGATTTGATTTGTGAGGGATGTTGGAGTACTGATTGTCATTGAAGGGAATCCAGAATCCATGCTTAAAGCCCATTTTCCAGTATCGCTGCTCTCCATTTGTTTGGGTATGCCCTTAAGAAGGGCTACAAGCTTTGCGATTTCACTGGTGTTATTTGGCTGGGCTGTGGCAGGCTTCTGCTTTCCGGCAAGAAGTGTTCCTTTTTTAGGACATCTGATTGCTGGGTGTTGTCCCTCACAGATAGAGCAGGAGTGGCAAAATCTACATGCCGTCTGCCATTTGCAAGAGCCCTCGTTAATTGACCAACAAGAGTTAACTTTTGCAGATGCGGATTGTGACTGCTGTTTTGCTTGAAATGGGGAGATTGGGGGTGTGGTCTTTGGGGCTATCATTGAGAGCCTCAGGTCGACGTCCCTTACGCCCCAGCTCATGTCTTTGTGTATGGACAGTTTTTGCCGGAAATGGTCATCATATGTGTACCAAGCTATTCCCCTGTAAGTTTTATAAGCCTCTAGTATTCTGTCCAGGTGTTTGAATAGGGAGGGAACAAAGTGTCGCTGGGCAGTAGTTAATATATTGCTATATATGCAAAATGCCTGTAGCCAGTTATTGAAATTGCAAGGCACAGGCCTTCGTCTATCCAGTTCCTTATCACCTGTCACCTTTTTTAAAAATTCCCTGGCTGTGGGGAGGAGGGATAAAATATCAATATACTCCCCATTTTTAATTTTCTCTTTAAGTGAAGCAGATAGGTGGAGACCTAATGGGGTTGTTTGACAAACTAGTGTGTCTTTCAGGTTAGCCTCATGCACACCAGTGCTTAATTGCCTGAGGGCTGCACCTGGTGAAGCATAAGGGACATTTTTGATATAATTTAACAGACATTGTTCTAAGCCAGCTATAAGATTAATTATATTACCTGAGTCCATGGCTTGGGGCTGTTTCTGTGGCAGCATGACTTGCCTCATTAATGTGGAAGGACCTGGTAAGTCCTCCTGGGTGTTAGAACCTGGCGACATGTGGAGCTGTGGGCGAGAAAGCAATGGCCAGGCTGCAGGTTCTGGTATAGCTGGTCCAGGGGTAACTGCTGGCACTCTCATAGATTTTTGTCTGGTGGCCAAAGCTGGTGCTTTGTGACTCTTCCCTGCCATTGCTGTGCATTTCCTCTTTCCCCCTGAAGGGTGGGAGCTGTTGGAGGAATAGTCACTTCCTCTGTGTAAGGCGGAGTCGGCTGAACTTGCTGCCATGCCTGTTGCAGGCCGTCCGCGCATGGGTTCTTCAGCCACTGCAAAACTTCTGTGGGTATCGGCTCCATCCTGCGACCGCCTGGAGAACCTCTTGAACCGACGGCTTCCAGATGGGAAAGAGGCAGAGCCCGTGCCAGCTTCTGTGATTTAACCCTTTGGCTCGAGCCGCAATCCCATACAGCTGTTGGCCCGTGTCCAGGTAGGGCCTGCTGCTGGGGAGATCAGGGAAGGAAGGTGAGTTAACCCTCTCGCCTCCGAGCATCCCCATGTGGTCACCCGGTGATTCGGGCTTGCTACCATTCTATCTACTCTCCGCTATCCTGTTCTTTTTTCCATTTCACCATTCTGGTTTTCTCTTTCATAGCGCTTCCCCTTTTCACAATTTTCCATGTTCTCCTTACCTATTCTGTTTTTTGCTTTTCCCAATTCTGCCGTCTACTTTTCTTACTCTACAGTGTATAATAAACTGTACAAATGCAATAATACCAGACATATGTAGTGACCCCTATAACAAGTGCAATAATACCAGACATATGTACTATAGTTAACCCCTATAACTAGTGCAATCATACCAGGCATATGTAGGTACCCCTATAACAATTGCAATCATACCAGACATACAGTATGTAGGTACCCCTATAACTAGTGCAATAATACCAGACATAAATTTAACCCTGCTTTGCCTGGGTTATATTATTCACAGGTAAGTGGGACTAAGCAATCCTACCTCCATCAGGAAGCTAGTTTAAATTTTATATATTTGCAGTTTACAGTCCCTTTAAAAAATATACAGTAAGCGACCTTGGATTTTTATATCGTGAATATAGTAACTAGGGCTAGGCCCCACTAGGCTATTTTGGTGTGCGCTGTGTTAACGCATCGCTCAACGCACACCAATAGTAGGGGATGGCCCCACTATCTCCGCTACACTGCGACGTGGACCCTTTTTTGCTGTGCATCAAAGGAAGTTACATCAAAGGAATCGCAGCGCAGAGTAGCGGAATGTGGGTGGGGCCTTGCCCTTAATAAACAAAATAAAAATCCTATGGTACCTGCTCAGTTTTCCACTTTTCTTTCTTGTTTTCAGTTTCAGAACATTTTTTGCAATCCATTTCTCTGACAGACGTTAATATTTTCAATACTTTGATCTCCATACCTCTTTAGTATTTGGCTTTGCTTTTTTTTATTATTTCACTGGAATTCTAAATAGATACCGAGCACTGTATTGTGATGGCTTTTGAATTAATTTACAGTACAGTGCAAAAGGTTTAGGCAGGTGTAAAAAATGCTGCAAAGCAAAAGGACTTTCCTGTATATATTCTTCACTTTACAGCGGACATTGTTATGGCAGGTTCATTGGTCAGTTAAAAAAAAAAAGCTGGATGAGTTTCTGCAAATAAGGAATGTTGCAAGTTACTGGTATTAATACATAAAGTAGAGTTGATCCAGGGGAATTTCCGATCGCCAGGAAAGAATTTTTTTCCCCTTCATAAATTTGGTGGTTTTTTTTGCCTTCCTCTGGATCAACAGTTAGGCAGGAAATGTGGTTGGACTAGATGAACGTATGTCTTTATTCAACCTCAAATACTATACTATACAAAATGCATAGGGCCATATTCAGCGAAACTGTGATTTACCGGTAATGTACCACAGCGGCCACAGTTGTACATTTACACAGAACGTTTGTTAATTACCCCGCCCCCTACAATCCCTACAAGCCATGAACAGTTGTGGGACCTAAGAAATAGGTGGGCCTTATAGGTAATTAACATTAGATATTTTATATAAAAACAATGTCATATAAAGAGATTAAAATGTGAGATAGATGGCATGATATTAAAATAATGCTTTTGGAAGAGACATTGGCCTTTAGGTTCTGACAAGGAGGTGTCCTTTGACTAGATGTTGAACTATGTTATATCACAATTTGGGGCAAGGGTTACAGGGAGCAGCCCATTTGTCCTGTCTATGCACTACTATATATACAGTATACATATTCACTAGCTTATGTTTCTTTTTCTTCCCATTTCACTCTGGTGTAGGATAGATAGCATTATAAATATATTTCTTTCTATTTCTAGTTACCATTACACATTATTTTATCAATATACTGTATTTATACTTTACTAGATTGTGCTTAGATCCAGGTTGGATGAAGGAAAACAAGGCCTGTCTTCTTTGATTATTTTCCTTGAAGATGACTGATGATATCAATTCTTAAAGGTGAAATAAGTTTCAGGTTTTCATATAAAAGATCAATAAATAGTAAGAAGAATGAGGTAATGCAGTGGACAAATTACAAATATTTTTTAAATTTTCCTTCTACAGTTCTAAAAATTAGAATTAGGAGGTTGGTTATTGATTATGATTAAGCGTTTCTATAATCATAATCAGGTACGAGATTTAGGATATAAAAGGCCTCATAAATAAAGTAAACAAGATCTTCCACAACACTAAAAAACTACAAAACCTACTATAAAATGTCCTTTAATTTCCAAATTATCATGGGAATACTTGCTAATGAAACATGGCAGTACCATAATTTTAAATAATTAATTTGGAATCTTTATGTTTTAAATAAATGAGAATAACTTTCCCTTGAAAATCATAGCGCTACTACTGATATGACTACTTTTTCATTCTACTGTTTAGATTTCCTTTAGGTAATAAAAAGGGTTGTTACAAGTTTTTTATATAAAAAATCCATAATAGTTTGAAAACTATACATTAATGGGAAATAATGTACTGGGATTGCAGGTATATAACACATTATTTTTAGTTTTCCTGCTAAATTGAACAAAATGAGTTCTATTACTCCCAGACCATTTCTGCCTGATATTCCCACAGACAGAGATACAGATCAATGTACCAATAAATAGTCTTATGGTCGTCAATCCAACCAATTTTATGGACCAATCAAGCAGCCCATTTTTACAAAAAAAAAAGACGGCTTGTGTTTAGTTGAAACACATAGATGTAGCGTTTTACTGTGTTAAATAAGTTATGTTTTAACCTACAGTATTTGCCTTTGTGAGTTCTGTGAGTGCCTTCGTTTTTCAGTTGTATTGGATCCTTTGATTGTAAGCTCTTCGGGGCAGGAATCTCATTCCTATTGTGTCGAGGCTTGTTGCACTTATATCCATTTATACATATGCTTTCTTAACCAATGTATGAAATTGTATTTGATGGCTTGCACTTATCCCTGTGTTTGTATACTCTATATTATATAATGTACAGCTCTGCATACCCAAGTGGCGCTTTATACATAAAATTATACATACATACACTCGCCCTGATGCTACCAACTAAATCCATAACAATATTAGGTATAAAAATGGTAGTCTTCTTCAGATTATTTTATTCATAAAGTGCAAATACTGTACAAAATTACCGTATATACTCGAGTATAAGTCAAATTTTTCAGGCTTTAAAATTAGCCTGAAAACCTAACCTCGACTTATACTCGGGTCAAGTGCTAATTTAGATCCAAATTCTGCAATTGCAGATAGTAACCAGTAGGTGGCGCTGTGTTAACCTGCATAGAAAGTTACAGGAGCTGATCTGCCTTTACACTTCCTGCTTCCTGTAGTCTGGCTGCTGGACTCACTCAGCACTGTCACTGCTCATCTGTATACTGTAAATCTGATGGGTCTCCTCAGTTTGGGGCAAAAAACAGCTGCTAGTACAGTGCAAATGACAGCTTGAAACTACAACTCTCAGGTGACATTTTTAGCTATTGGGGTCAGAGAGTCCTTTACTATATGGGGGTCAGGAGAATTGTAATGATGGTAAGTTTAATTAAAAGTTTGTGAAACTCCCAGCAACAAAGCATGCTGGGAGTTGTAGTTTCTAAACATCTGGAGTGCCAAGGAATTGGAGGTTACTGGTACTGGATTTTGCTATTACTGTATGGGATTCATGTATGGGAATTCTGCTGTCCATTTAAAGGGCAACTTAAGCCTAAAAACAACACAGAATCAGAAGGCAGTAGTGGTGATAATTTCTACCCTCGACTTATACTCGAGTCAAACAATTTTTAAAAATTTTCAGGTAAAAATAGGTACCTCGACTTATACTCGGATCGACTTATACTCGAGTATATACGGTAGTTAAAGTTGGCAATAGACTGGCCTGAGTGCTACTTCAAGATGCTTAAAATAGAGGTATATAAATTTAAAGCATGAGAAATTACTTCTTGTTTTTAGATTTTGTGGGCAATACTATTCATATAGCATGATACTGCAAGATAACATCTTTTATAAGATTGCTCTGCTCCATTTTATTTCTGTAGAGGGCTTTTTGCTCCTTTTGGCCCACCTCACCTTAAGCTATATAGCTGCCTGGTATATTGTCCTACCCCATAGAGCCATGTATGTATGTTGCACTGATTAGAACTAACAAGATTGAAACATGTCATGTCTGCAGGTCAAATGATTAGTTCTATACCATAGGCTGTATTGCATGTTAATTAGCCAGTGGTTCTAGATACATGTATTAGCCATAGGACATAAAGGAGAAATTTTTCATATCTCCACCCCTTACTCTGGGGAACCTTGGAGTAAGAAATCACTTCTTGTTTCTTAGGGCCATATTCATAAATGCACAGTATCACAAGTTATCGATACCGTGCCTTAATGAATATGGCCCTTAGATTTTGTGGGAAATGCTATTCATATAGCATGAGACTGCAAAATACCTTCTGTTATAAGAAGGCTCTGCTCCAGTAGCTGAATTATGAAAAGATCAGGAAATGGTACAAATGTAATCATTAAGATATGGATGGATAGATAGCTTTTATTATTATAATGATGTTAATGCTTGATCATTGAGACCTTGGTCTTTGGGTTTAACAATAAGACCAAGGCGGAGGGGGATACAAGACAGGAGCTATTTTAGGTACTGGCTGTAGCAACATTGATTGCTGGGGTAGGCGGTTATCCAAATATGGTCACTTTTAAAAGTGAAAGTGTTAGTGTGAGAGTAAAGAAAGTGGGAAATTAAAAATAGTGTTGACATTTACACACGGCCATTTATACGGCCAAGACCACAGACATGGAGGGGGTTGAGAAAATACCTTACTTTACATTGTAAAGATATACTGTTATCATAAGGGTATCATCACACCCGATTTAAATATCCTACAAACTACTGGTTCAAAAGGAATTTTGTCCAAATTATACAAAAACACTACTAGACTACAGAACAAAAAAAGATACAGAATAAAGTTTATCTTAATGGAGATTGTATATAAATATATACCGGATACTGAAATAGCTGAGACCTACTAGATAGCCACACAACTGTGTCACCTGCAGCACAAAACAAATTGATTCACTTCTACATTCAACTCCAAGCAGTCCTAACTCCAAAAAGACTGAAACACACCCATAAAAGACTTGATACAAATGTCCAAACTGTAGAAATCAAGAAAACGACTTCTGGCTCTTAATATGGCCGTGTCCACATATACAAATGTATTGCCAAGATATTATCACCTTCATGCAGCAATACCTTCCCCTCTCAAACTTACTGGAGCCAAACAGCTGTGTACTAGGAATAATACAGAAGGATATAGAGGGAGCCAAACATAAAAATATCCTACTGAAAGAACTGCTATTATATGCCCAAAAGTGTGTAGTACTAAAATGCATGGTGGCGGAGTCTCCCACGGTACAATAATGGATACAAGTAGTCAAATATATTTACCATACCACCAGATACCATATAAGCATAGCGGTTGCCCAGTGAAGTACAACTCCGTAACAACACTAGCTCAAAAGTAACTTATCGTAAGTTAAAATCATATGGTGGTGGTGCAGCTGTTTTAGGGGAGAAGATGGCTAGAGGGTTGGAGGAGATTTTCAACTAGGTTTGGGGTGGAGGGTATTAGCAGTCTCACTGGGATAGATAGCCCAGAAGGAAAGCAGGGTGTAGATAGGCCAGTGGTGGGTGGAAAGGGGGGTGGGGCTAGCATAGGGGATAGGGAGGCATGTGGATTAAAGTGTATGAATAAATTACAAGATCATAATCTAAAATGTATGTTTGTAAATGCAAGAAGCCTGGCTGACAAAATGGGTGAATTGGAAATTATGGCGTTGAATGAAAAGTATGATGTAATAGGTATAGCAGAAACGTGGTTGAACAGTTCTCAAGACTGGGCTATAAATTTAGAAGGATGTGTTTAGGCAGGACAGAGAAAAAAGGAAAGGGGGAGGAGTATGTGTTTATGTTAAAAAAATAATTGAAGCCAAATTAAAAAGAATAGATAACTGGCGATATGGATGGAATTAGGCAACAGGAAAGGGTGTCTGCTATAAGCCGCCAAATGCTAGCAGAGAGGCTTATAGCAGAGAAGGGAGTCAGCTTCATATGCAGTTGGCAAGGGCTGCAAGTTTGGGGAGTGTGCTCATTATGGGGGACTTTAATTACCCTGACATTGATTGTAGTGGAACTGCCAACACAGAAAAAGGCGATAAGTTCATGAATTTGCTGTAGGATAATTTTTTCTCACAGGTGGTTGAAGTTCCTACTAGAAAAGGAGCTCTGTTGGATCTGGTAATATCTAACATTGTGGAGCGCATCATAGATATAAAGGTAACTGGAGGCTTAGGGAATAGTGACCATGAAATAGTGTCATTTGGAGTATGTTATCGGAAGGAAAAGTTCGCTGGGTTAACAAAGACTTTTTCGGGAAGGAAAATTTTCCCAGGTTAAAAGTAGCTCTTCAAAATGTCAACTGGGATAAGGTATTATCAGGTCCAGGTACTGAACAGAAGTGGACTGTGTTTAAGGGGATTTTAAGCCATTTCACATCTAAATTTATACCCTTGGGAAATAAATGTAAAAAAAATAAATCCGCGCCCATGTGGCTGAATTCTGATGTAAAGAGGCAAATGGAAAGGAAGAAAAAGGCATTTAAAACCTTTAAGTCAGAGGGAACGGAAAGGGCCTTTAGGGATTATAAAAACTGTAACAAGGAGTGTAAGAAAGCAATCAAACTAGCTAAAAATAATAATGAAGTTAGAATAGCTGAACAAAGCATCACTAAACCTAAAAAAGTATATTAATAGTAAGAAGATGAGCACTGAAAATGTGTCACCATTAATTAATGGGGATAACTTAGTTACGGAGGATGTTGATAAAGCAAATGTCTTGAATACTTTTTTCCCCTCTGTATACACTATAGAAGATCCAAGTATAGATATCATAGAGTATAGTAGCAATAATGGTATAAAAGATTCAAGTGCACATTGGTTAAATGAGGATATGGTACAGAAAAAACAAAATAAGGTTAATATTAATAAATCTCCTAGACCGGATAAAATACATCCTCGGGTACTTAGGGAGCTAAGTTCAGTTTTATCTAGGCCATTATTTTTGCAGATGTGTGCCTCTGGATTGGAAAAAGGCTGATGTTATTCCAATATTCAAAAAGGGTAGTCGTTCAGAGCCGGGTAATTACAGGCCTGTAAGTTTAACTTCAGTGGTGGGGAAGATACTGGGAAGTATAATAAGGGAACATATTCTAGAGTATGTTTCAAGGACTGACGTTATAAGTAGTAACCAGCATGGATTTAGGAGGAATAAATCTTGTCAAACTAACTTGCTTGGCTTTTATGAGGAAGTAAGTAGAAATTTAGACCCTGGCATAGCATTAGATGTATTATACTTGGATTTTGCAAAGGCTTTTGATACAGTCCCCCAAAGGCGACTGATGTATAAGCTAAGGTCTGTTGGTCTGGGGAATCACATTTGTACATGGATAGAAAATTGGTTAATAAATAGGATGCAGAGAGTAGTTGTTAATGGGGCTTCATCATTATGGACTAAAGTGCTAAGCAGGTTGCCACAGGGTATATAATCTATTTATTAATGATTTGGAAGTGGGTATTATCAGCAAGGTTTCTTTGCTGACGACACAAAACTGTCGACCATTAAAAACTTTTAGAGGATGTGCAATCGTTGCAGGGGGATATAGATAGATTGTCACATTGGGCTGCTAAGTGGCAGATGAGATTCAGTGTTGGTAAATGTAAGGTGATGCATTTTGGACTTAAAAATCCTTGTGCTGCTTATACTATTATACTACTATCCCTGTTAGAAGGGGTTCTTGGAGTTTTGGTGGATAAAAAACTTAAAGGAAGCAAGCAGTGCCAGGCGGCAACAGCCAAAGCCAGCATGGTATTGCTTTGTATAAAGAGAGGTATACATTCAAGGGAGGAAAATGTTATTCTCCCTCTTTACAAAGCATTGGTAAGGCCTCATTTGGAATATGCAGTGCAATTTTGGAATCCTGTGTACAAAAAGGACATCTTTGAAATGGAAAGGGTTCAGAGAAGGGCAACTAAATTAACAAGGGGATTGGGGAAGTTAAAATATGAAGAGAGACTGGAAAAGTCACAATTATGTACGCTGGAGAAAAGGTGCTTGCGTGGGGATATGATTACCGTGTATAAATACATTAATGGGCCATACAATAAACTGGGGCATTGTTCACCAATAGAGCACGTCAGAGGACATGTGGACATCCCTTAAGACTTGAAGAAAATAAGGTTTAGGCTTCAAGTTCGGAAAGGGTTTTTCACTGTGAGAACGGTAAAGCTATGGAACTGTTTTCCAGTGGACGTTCTTATGGCAGGTTCATTGGTCAGTTTTAAAAAATAGCTGGATACGTTTCTGCAAACAAGGAATGTTGCAAGTTACTGGTATTGATACATAAAGTAGAGTTGATCCAGGGAAATTTCTGATTGGAAGGAATTTTTTTCCCCTTCATAAATTTGGTGATATTTTTTTGTCTTTCTATGGATCAACAGTTAGGCAGGAAATGAGGCTATTGCTAGATGGGTTGGACTGGATGGATATATGTCTTTATTCAACCTCAAACACTATAACTATACCGGCCTACTTCTTATTCTGATGCTGAATGCGTAAGTACCAGTAGCATAATTAAAGCTAATATGGGCAGATTAAGGGTTAATTTACTCAACCAAAACACATTCATTAAATACATTTACAATCAACCATATCCACTCCTCTCTTTATCACATTGAACTCTCTTCACCCCTGAGGCTCCACCAATAGGAAGACTTGATTCTTCAATAGGACAGGAGGAAGCATGGCACAGTGCGCCAGTGATCAGAAATTTTAGAGGTGAAGACCTATTGGTTTAAGTTAAAACCTTGGGTACTTTTAAAGGGCCAAACAGGAGTTTTGGGGCAGAAGTGAGTATAAATGTCCTTAAGGTGTTTTGTTAAAATGTTCTGTTATATTGATGTCCTCAGTGTGGCGACACTTTCACATAGATTTCCAATTACAGTTACAGTTACAGAACACTGCATAGCAATCATTTTTTTTCTTTTAGTACTAATCTTACTAGTATCATTCAGAATTGAATCTGATTTTGAGTTTCAGTTTATGTTTAAGTGAAGCCTTAATCAGAAAAATTTAAATGATTCCCAAATATTTTCCATTTACGTTATATGTAAATAAGTATAACAGACCTACTAATCACACGTATGTACAGGTAACTCCTTAAAGCTGGCAGACAATACCTTTAACATAAACCTTTACCCAGACCCAATTGCAGAACAGACATTGATTTATTTATTCAGGTCTCAATTCTTCTTGGCTCCTCGCTATTATTAATGGGATCCCTAGATCAAATCAAATTTGTTCTGAGTGCTCCCGGGAAGTAATGTACTGCTAAAATGTAGTCTTTATTAATAGATCATATAAAAATCACACAAATGCCTGCCGTGTTTCGTGCACATCTGCACTTAATGATAGGTTTAAGTGTTTCCTTATCGGGTCGATGTTTTTTACAATTTAAAGCCCCCCTCCATTCAGATGCAAAACGTGTGTTCTCCACAACGACGAATGTACACCATCTTCATTGAAATCTCTCATTATATTTCGAAAGTTTCCCCTGGCTGAGGCTGGCACCCTGTACTAAAATATAGGGAGTTGGCAGCGGTTGTGGGAAACATGTCAGTCCCGAACGTTCTCCCTATACTGTGTATCAGGATAATGCTCAGGACTGTGTTTTCTCAGGATTCTGTCTGTCATTTTTTAGAGAATGGTACTGTGTGTACCCAGCTTAAGACTCCTTATTGGTAAACCTACAGTACATACTGTATTGAGCAGGTAAGTGAAGTAAGTGAGGAGTGATTAACATTAAAAAATGAGAATCTTTTGGATAAAGTGCATAACAAAAAGTGCATACAAAAGGGATAATGGTTTATAAAGTCAAAGAAATATTCAGTTACAATAATTATCACCACATTTATGTATATATACACAATGTGATAGACCACTAGCAATAAAAGGTTAAAGGGTAAAGGGCCATATTTATAAACCCGCGGTATCGATTTTTAGCGATACTTCGAGTTAGTTAATTTCTGGTCACGGTCGTAAATGTACGCTCACGATCATACATTTACGACCGAACGTTCGTTAATTAACAAACGTTCGATCGAAGAATACTGTGCGGTAGTAAACTACCGCAATGGCATTCTATGGGGATCGTAAATCTACGATTTTGATATCTATCACTATTGTTAATCTACGATTGGTTTAACGATCGTACGTTTACAATACCGATCGTTAAAGCCATGGTATCTCTAAAAAGTGATACCTCCGCTTTATAAATATGGGCCAAAGAGCTTTGAGCTTAGCCTATGACTAAGAACTAATGGAAGCTCGAAACGCGTAAGGCGTAACAGTAGCTTTGTTTGTGCATATATGTTAATAAAGTCAAGACTTTTAAAGATAATCCACATGGCAACTGCTTTCTAAACGGAGTGCGCAGAAACACACTGTATGGGAGTATCGATGTGAGCGGACTTAAGCGAATGGTTCGGGGCAGGCTGCACCTGGACCACCACAGAGGAGTGGTGAGTACGATTGTGAAAGTCACTGTGTATCGCTGCATGAGTTTATAAAGGAAGCGAAGTGTTCTGGGTCTGCTACACCCGAACCACCAGTATTATTAAGTAAGATAATTGTTTTGGGAATTTTGCACAATGATTTAAATGTTATGTTAAGGCAGAGAAATGACAGCCCACATGATCAGCCATGATGTCCTGTCAGGACTGATCCAGATGAACAGGTTAACTTGGTCACATCCGCCCCCACCCACACCATGCGATATGAAAATATCATATGGTGTGTACCCAGCCTTACTCAGACACTGCGCTAAAATCCTTACCCCTACTATTGCTCACATTTTTATTTCCTCCATAACCTCTGGGAATTTTCCTTCTGCCTTTAAACATGCGTGTCAAACCTCTTCTTAAAAAACCCTCTATGGACTCTTCCAGTCACTCAAACTACCGCCCTGTTTACCTTTTATCATTTGTGTCAAAACTCTTAGAACATTTTATCTCTACACGCATTACTAATTTGCTCCATGCTAATAACCTATTGGACCTATTGCAGACAGGATTCCGACCAGGTCATTCAACAGAAATGGGCCTCTGCAAAGTCTCAAATGAACTACAAACTGGCAAAGCCAAGGGCCAGTTCTCGGTCCTCATTCTCCTCGACCTATCGGCCGCCTTTGATACTGTGGAACATTCTCTTCTTATTCTAAATTCTCTGGGCAACCAAAATCAAGCTGCAGCGTGGTGGTCTTCTTATCTCTCTAACAGATCGTTCTCTTTCTCGTTTGCTAATAAGACTTCCTCTCCTGTTCCGCTTAGTGTGGGGATCACTCAGGTTTTAGGACCCTTGCTGTTCTCCCTCTAAACTATCTTTCTGGGTGATATAATCAGATCTTTAAGCTTTATCACATAAATGCTGATGATACCCAAATTTACTTGACCACCCTAGAGATGGCCGAACTGTCGAAAGTTCGGTCTGTTTTTGAACTTTCGAACTATATGGAAAGTTCAAAAAAGGGATCCATTAAATGGAAGTCAAATAGTTTGAAAAGTTCGAATCAAATATAATTAAAATATCAATGGTAACTTAATGTAAATGGCTGTGGGACCTGGGAAATGGTCTGGGGAACATGTTCAAATATGCAAGACTTTAAAAAAAAATTGATTTTACTCTTGCGCGCAGTACTTTCGAACTCTCGCGTTTGAACATTCGATAATTATCCCATAAATGACTCGCAGATTCGATAATTCAATATTTACTCACATATTGGTATAACAGATATTTTACTCGCGGATTCGATAATTCGGTATTTTCCCGCGTATTGGTATATAGACATTTTACTTGTGGATTCGATAATTCGATATTTACTCGCGTATAGACATTTTACTTGCATATTCGCGTGAGGCACGCGAATATGCGAGTAAAATGTCTATTGTTCGAACATTCGATAATTACACATAGTTCTCTAGGTCTCAAATTTCTAAATGTCTGCTCTCTATTTCCTCCTGGGTGGCGCACCATCATCTTAAACTCAACCTATCTATAACTGAAATGGACTCTGGGAGTCGGGACCTGTCAGACTACGCGGCGGAGGATCCAGTAATCGCCTCCTGCAGGTTTAATTAAAGAATGGGAGGTAAGACTCAACTCCTTTACCTCCCATTCTTCAATAAAACTAAATGCCAATTTTTCTTTCCTGTATTCTAAATAAGTGTAAACAGTCAAACAGTTTATATATATTGTATCTGTGCTGTGGCATTGGACAATGATAAAAAGAACAAATAACTGTGACAAATATAACGCTAGATTTTGCAAGTTCGTTTTCTCTCAGAATAAATTTGTTGTAGATTTCTTTCTGCTGATTAAAGCTATATGCCTGCTGTTTTATAGAACTTCTTAATTTAAAGCATATTATGCATAAAATGTATCGGTAATGGTTTTACAGTGAATTATAATAATGTTAGATTGGTTATAATGATTTAAGCTTGGGTTTTAGATTTCGTATCTGTCAATCTGTCCTTGGCCAGCAGCCAAATACCCTGTAGGCAGATAATAGAAAATGAATGTGTTTCCGATCACTAATTTTCATTTCTGATCAAAAGTTATAAACAGATTTTCCATTAATTGGTTTTAGTGCCAATTTCTCACCCACCAAATCCTTGTAATGACTGTATTTAAAAAGCGTATTTTCTAGTGCACTTTAATGCATGTTTCAAATAGCTCTTGAATGCAAATTCCTCAGTCTAATCAATCGAGTAACAGAGTTTACATGGAAAAGTTATTAAAAAAAAAAAAGCTTCTGCACAATATATGGAGATTTTTCCCATAAAAAGATGTATTTAACCATTTAAGTCACACAAACATAGCAGCAATTTGGAACTTCTGGTATAGCACATTTATCAATGGCAAATGGTGCCCACGCTAGGAAGGATTGGAAGCTACATTCTATGTGTCCCTCCAGTCCCCACTCAATTTAATTTCCCACTGCATTGCAAACAGCTAAAGGAGAGTTATACTTAAAAATGATCGCCGCCCAATGATCCATTATTCTGCATATCCCTACGGCTGTTAGTTTTACCTTGTAATATTGTAAAATATTGAAGATAGAAGCTCCATACCCAGTAAGGGCCAATGAAGAAGGGGGCATGCACTTCATTAAAATGCAATGGTTACTGGCAGTCGGAAAAATACAGTATGCTCTCTTTCTCCATAGCATTGCCAAAGCATGTTAGTCCAAGAAAACACTCAATGAGGTGATCCTTCTGCACATGCACCCTGTGTGGTAATGGTGCTTACATCTCAACATTTCAGGTAAAAGTGACAGCCTAAATAGAATTACAGGGGGGTTGTTTGTTTTTTTTTGGTGGGGGCACACACACAAATACTTTTACTAATAGTTTTCTATGCAAATGTATGCACATTTAATTTAAGTGGACCCACAGAAAAAAAAATGAATTTAGTTTACATGGATTTTACTGGATATATGTACCAAGAGCTACTGTCGTCTGGCACTGCCCCCGATATCCAGATGCACAAAAGCCAAAACAGCTAATATTGCATTCCAGTTCTGTCTTATCCTTTTTATTACTTTAACACCAGTGACAATACATGTATAAAGTATAGGTATCACTATAACAGAAACTTTAAATGTATCTGCTGCACCGGGGAGATTACTTTACCAGTCATTCTGAATTGAGAAAGCCAGACAAATGACTAATGAAATATCTTCAAGAACTAAATGTAAAATGAACAAGTTTAGGATACACCCTGCACTGCTGAGGTAGGAACTTGTATCAGTTGCACCAGTTACCATGTGCAGGACTAAGAATATCCCTGATAATAATTACTTAATAGTTTATTAAGCACAAGCACAGTTTATTAAGATATTAAAAAACGTTAATACGTCACTGCATATTAGTTTCTATAGTGTCTCCAGCACATACAGCCTGCAGAAACTTGCAGCAGGCAGATACAGATGGGTAAAGCTTGAATCACAAAAGAAATGTGATCGAAGCTGTGATAACTCCAAGGTCACTTGGCTCAGAATGTCACACCAAATTGGCTTAAGAAAAAAAAACTTTTCCGCCTGTCATGTAGTTGCAGCAGACAGCCAACAGGAGGCATAAAAATGTTTTCCTAGTCACGCAATGTTTGTCAATGATACAATAATGTCTATTTCTTCAACCTCTACTACCACTTTTTCCAGTAGCTTTAAAATGTTTAATTGTTTCATCATTATTCCATTATGCAGGTGTTTTAATCTGGACACAGCAGAGAGGGGTTTTGCAGCAGAATTTTTCACTTTATTTACCTTTTGAGTCACAATCACTTTCAGAATTTTGCTCTTCTTTAAACTATGTCAAAAAATGAAATATTAAAAAGCACAAAATGATATTAAATGTTCGCCTGAGTGCAAAATTACCTGCCGGTACAACAAATGGATACAAGCAAGCGCCCATATATGATCCTTTCAATTGAACGCACGGTCGGCCCTCGACATTTCACTCAAGGATAATTTTATGCGTTTACTGGCCTTAACTCATAATATGATGATAAACACATATGAGCTGGCAGCAGTCATTTCATATGATTCCTCGTAGGAGTATATGGGAAAGTACACATTCCAGTCTTAATCGAGCCAGGTGTAATATTCATTTATTTGAATTTTGTCATCAAATTGCGTCATAATCTTCAAAGTTCCAAATTCATACAGGGGGTGTAATACTTACCTCAGCACTCCTTTAACCATCTGGGTTCCCACAATGCAGTAATCGCTAAGGGCCTATCGCTAAATAGACATACTACGCCTTTAATGATCAGAAGTTTTACTACCGTGATCATACAATTTAGATCATGATTGTGCATGGAGAATGTCCTCCAGTCCCTGATCTGGGGATGTCAGGCTGCTTAGTGGAACTGCCACTGGATATTGTCCCTTTGATTATTTCTCAGTAGTCAGATGATGTGAAGGGGTAATCACACCTCCAATGTAATAATCCTATAGCAGTTGTGATCTAATTTATAACTTTTGTAGGACCATAAAGCAATCCATTAGCTGGTGTTAAAAAGTTTCCACTTAACGCCATGTTACATTGCTTGTGGTGGCTGTGTGAATGTCTTTTAAAATACATGTGCAGCCGACACAAATCCCATCTTAAAGTCACAGTAACCAGCAAACAAGGAATGTTGCAAGTTACTGGTATTGCTTCATAAAGTAGAGTTGATCCAGGGAAATTTACGATTGCCACTTGGAGTCAGGAAGGAATATTTCCCCTTCATAAATTTGGTGGGGTTTTTTTTTGCCTTCCTCTGGATCAACAGTTAGGCAGGAAATGAGGATATTGCTAGATGGGTTGGACTGGATGTACGTATGTCTTTATTCAACCTCAAATACTATACTGTACTATACTAAATCCAGTTGCCCTGTAAGTATCATAGGGCGGCTAGGGCCATATTTATAAACCCGCTGTATTGCTTTTTAGCGATACCGCAGGTTAGTTAATTTTATGATCGTGGTAGTAAATGTACGAACGCGACCGCACATTTATAACCGAACGTTAATTAACGGTCGATCATAGAATACCGTGCGATTGTAAACTACCGCAATGGTATTCTATGGGGATGGTAAATCTACAATTTCGTTATTTCCGATCGGTATCGGAAATTTACAATCGGTATCGGAAATTTACAATCGTTAAACCGATCATTAATCTCCGATCAGTTTGACGATCGTAAATTTACGATACTGATTGTTGAAAAGCGATACCACGGCTTTATAAATATGGCCCATAAGCTTTTAATTCGTGCAGCTTCTATAGGATTGGGACCAAATGTCTGAATGCCAGGCTTGACATTAGGTTAATTTAATGACACATGGTGCAATATTTGTGTCCAGCGCCCTCCAGAATTAAGGCGGCTATACACATGGACGATTTTCAGCAAATACAGTCGGATTTAACAATGTTTGCTGAACATTGCTGTGAAAGGATAGGTTACAATGCTGACAAATTACCACCGTTGGCATCATAACCTATCTGTCCGAACAGAAAATTTCCATTGGATCGCTTTCAACTCTCCATACCACAGTTTATTCCATTACATGTGTATGGGCATCTTTACTCTGTTGGTATTTGCCAATAACAATTCCCCCACATACATGACAACTTTGGGAGGTGGGGTAATCAGGATCACTCACCCTGCCTGTTCACTGGAGCACAGAAATATTCTATTAAATAATGATCACTGCATCTATAGAACAATGAACAGGGGCAATATTTATACAAAATAGATTTTTATGAATATGGTTCAGTCCAAATGAAACTACTACTATATGGAATTATATTAAAATCTATTAACCATGCCCCCCCCCGCCAAAAAAAGTCCCCACAATTAAGTGCATTAACAGATATGTACAAGCAGAGCCACTCCTACCATGAAGCCAGGTGAAATAAAAGCTTGTGGCACATGCCCCAGATAAAATTATAAAGGCAGCAAAAAATACCACAAACCCCCACCCCCCCACCCTAAATCCTGCACTTGCTGCTCTTCGCTGCCTTACCTCAGGCAGGAAGGAGCGACAGTGGCTGTTCTCTGCACCAATTACAGCACGAATAAGGATGCCTGCACGCTGATTGGTCACACCGCTGCTTTGGTATGCCCCTCTGTGCGTAAGTTACTTATGCCCTTGATATCGGAGCCTGTAAATACCAGAGAGGCAGCAACAACGTGGGACTCAGCCACTCTGGAGTTTTTGGTGGTGCCTCGTTATTGCGTGACACTGAGAGTGAGCGCTAAGCAGCAGCACTGTGTGAGAGAGGGCCTTACCTTACTAAGTGAGTGAGTGGGGGGTGGATGGGTTTGGGAATCTGTCCTTGGGTGTTTGGTTAAGTGTGGGTCCCTCTTGTGTGCAGGGCCACCTTGTGTGCCGACAGCAGCCAGAAGACAACCAGTGACAGGTAATTGGCAATAGATACACTTTTATGGCACAGTTACAGGTATATTTGACAGATCACCAGCGGTACTGCACACACGCAGAATTTGGCTCAGACTAAACCTTTAGTCAATGATCTTCCCTCAGGTTCTCCCTCCAAGCAAAATTCTGCATGTGTACAGGCCTAAAGTCTAGGTACACATAGAAAGATTTTTTATCCGAAATAGCCTTTGTCACGGCAAAAGTGGCAGCACCTAACAGTTCTTGATGGACCACATGATCGTCTGTGATTTACCTACATGTCCAATTGTCCTTTCATTTAATTACTAAAAAATTAAACTCTCCCCCAAATCCTTCACACCCAAGTAAAATGTTTAAAAGTATCTTGCTTGCGCTTGGGGGTATGGGTGGTGGAAGGATTAAAACCAAAAGTAAAAAATAAATAAGTTAAGATCTCTGTAAAAAATCGGTTTAAAATGACACTTCCATATATTAAAATTCTTAAAGGGCATGTCCACCCCCAAAACTATAATCCCCCCAACTACTGGCCCCATCATGTAGTGTAGTTTAATCCTTACCTCACATCCCAGCTCCATAAGGTTCTCCTGTAGTCCCCCCCCAAAGTCCCAAAAACTGCCCACCAGGAGGATAGCAGAGTCCATATAGGACTCTGCCTCCCACCTGGCCTCGGGGAGAAGTTTGGCATGCGTACTGCAGCCCTTCTCCCCCTCCCTCTCAGGATTCCCTCCCCCTAGCGTAAAACCCTTAAGATATAGGATTCCCCCTGTCCCCCCAGCCCCAACCGCTCCACTTGTATTCTTAGAAAGCTCCCCAAACTTTACTTACCTTCCCTCTTTCCCCCGCCGAAATGAACTGCCGGCAGCCGCGTCCATGATTGGCTGCTGCTCAGCCAATCACAGACGCAACTGCCGGTCTCGCCCCTCTGCTTGCATTTTCTTGCAAGCAGAGGGCCGGCAGCGCAGCGGAGGAAAGAGGGGGGGTAAGTAAAGTTTGGGGCACTTTCTAAGAGTATAAATAGGGGGGGGGACTGGAGGAATCATATATCCAAAATTGATTTTTAGGGTGGACATACCCTTTAAAACACTCACTTGTGCCTATTCACCACTAGGGGCACTGCGGGGTTTACTCTGTGCTGTTCTGATGCTTGCTTGGTCTGTGTAGCTCCCAAAAACCTTTGCACACAGGAATAAGGTTGTCAACAAACTTTATTATACCATTTAAAAAAATAAAAAGCACTAAAAAACCTTGCAGAAACAGTCCATTAGCCGTTGTTAAAGTTGCAACTCTTTGCTATGGTGTGGCCCCTTTAACTCGTGGTTGTCTTGTAGTGAGGTATAATCCACTTAGTAATGGCTTGTGAGGTTGTTCCTACGCATTTCTCTGTTTTAATCCTTACAGCTTCATCAGGGATGGTGATGTAAAAAATGCCACCATCCCACCCCTTCTCAGTGCCACAAGGGCCACAAGTGCCGGGGAGGGAGGCCCTGGTTTTTGAGGTGCAGGATCACTTAAGCCCCAAAAGGCCCTTCCCTGGGCCACATTGGTCCTTCTAAGGACCCGTGCCGCGGACCCCCGAACATCTGTCCGTAATCCTTCTGGCTGAATTCGAGAATACTAAATTTGAGGACTTTTGAATTCAAACATTTGAGGTTTACCGAATGGCCGAATATTCAGAAATCCTTGAACGTTTGAGGATTTTCGAAAATAAGTCTGCAAGTTCGGAAAACTCTAGTTCGTAGTTCAGGAAGTTCTAAAGAGTTTGAGTTTGTCCAAACTATTAAAGTTCGTTACAAATTCATGTTCGAGGTTCAGGTTATCTCTAGAATTCTATTGATTCCTACTCCTGTTAAGATATCTTTAAAGGGTATCTCCACTTATAATTTCAAGGTTTAGGCATCTAGTTCTATTGAAGAACGGGAGGTAAAGGAGCTGTGCCTTACCTTCCGTTCTTCAATAGAGCAAGCAGGAGACTGGTGAGAAGTTAAAAAACGTACCCGCTCGCTCGCTCCCCGGCGCATAGTCTGACAGGTCCCGACGGACCTTGTCTTCTATGCGCATGCACGATCTATGCGTATAGAAGACAAGGTCCGTCGGGACCTGTCAGACTAAGAGCCGGGGGAGCGAGCGAGCGGGTAAGTTTCCTAACTGCTTACCAGTCTCCTGCTTGTTCTATTGAAGAACAGAAGGTAAGGCACAGCTCCTTTACCTCCCGTTCTTCAATAGAACTAGATGCCTAAACCTTGAAATTATGAGTGGAGATACCCTTTAAAGAAGTTATAGAAATTCAACCTCAATATTGGACAAAAAACAGTTGCTGCTTATCTACATACATAGTTTTCTACTTACTAATGAGATTCAATCCTCCGTGTAAAAAATAAAAAAGGGTTAAAAAAAAAACTGAATCTAATGCAACAAGGCACTCAATTCAACCAAAAAAATGCAATCTCTGAAAACGAAAAGGGGCATGCTCTGCAGCTCAGCAAAACAAAATGATTAAGTTTGTCATTAATGTTTTATTTTTGTAACATAATTGGTATGACATTTCAGTGACATTATATAGTGAATAAAATGCTTTTCTTAGCCAATCACTGACGCAGCTGCTGGTCCAGGGAGGGAGCAAGGGCTGGTTAGTATAGGAGATGATTTGAGCCAGTTAGGACGGCGTGCCAGCCACAGACATTCCGTAGGACATAACTTGCTCAGGTCTTCACTCTGCCCCTCCTCATCCTATTGCGGCCTCCAGAAAAGCACTGGGTCTAAACGCATTCATACATTTTGCAGTCCTCTCAGATGACACAGGAAAGCTGCCAGCGTGAGTTATGGGGGAGGCTGTAGTCACTTCTGCGGTGCCCTGCTTCAAAGCAGCTTGCAGAATAATACAATATTATTGGACAGTTGGGTTCCATAGGGATCCATTAGGGTGGTGGATTATACTGTAATACGATCTGGGTTGTTTACCGTTAACAGTACAATTACCATAAAAATACATGTTGGCTGGTTTGTTTGTATAAATAATCTGGCTGCAAGGGTTCATACTGCTCACCAAAATGCGTTATTCATTAGCAATTATATTTATTTATATTCCTATTTACAAAAAATACAAACTACAAATACTATTATGCATGCACAATGTATTTTTTATGTATTTAGAATTAAGTATGAAATTAGTTTTATAATTGGGATGCCAAGTTTAAAAAGTTACAACTCCCATCATTCCCTGCTGCCATCTGCTGTAGGTGAATGTTGAGAGTTGTAGTTTTTAAACCTCTGCAGGGCCAAAGGAAAGACATTTCTCATTTATGGTTAGAAATACACACACAGATATAGGTGCATACACCTTGTATGGTCTAAAGAGCAAAAACATAACCCTTAACACCACACAGACACGGGTGCACACATGCCCTGATACACCGCCACACATAACCTGCCCTCATGTTTCTATGGCAACCATACTCACTATAATACAAAAATATATAATCTGAATAAATTGTGAAATTTAAACACCCTCTTGCATTCCCATAGCAATATCATTGTGTTTTAAAATCTGCCACACAGACCCCTACATTCCCTTCCAAAATTTTCCCCTACATCCCTTCCCCTACATTCCCTTCTAAAACTCAAAGTTTATACTTAAACGTTCCCTTTCTAGTTCAACTTGCATTACCATTTTCTCCCCCACTGTTTTTCATTTTTTACAAACACTTAGCGCTGGCCACACTGCCGTGATTGAGATTGCGTTTTGTGATATGTATGTATAATTTGATTTATAAAGCACCACTTGGGTACGCAGCGCTGTACATTATAAAATACAACAGGGTTATTCAATAAAAGTTCTTATTGTTTAAAATGGTGCTAATTTTGCCCCAACCAATCAGATCTTATTTAACATTTGAAAGCTTACATCTGATTGGTTGGGGCAAAATTAGCAAAATCAAGCTTGATAAAGGAGCAGTTGGCTCCGAAACATGTCGCTTTGTACACATTAAAATTGCTGCAGTTCACACTTGCTGCTTGTGGCTCGTCTACATTTTGTTTCTGACAACATACAGATACAAGTGGGGGATGGGTACAAAGTGCTAGAGATGGCTAACAATCATTTGTTGTGCTGATATGATCAATATATGTGCAGTACATGCCAGTGGGGGACAATGTAGCTCGCCACACTGGCCAGACTTTAGTCTCTTAGCTTAATCCATTCTTACTGCGGATCTCATGAATGACGATAAGGGATCATTGCACAAATAACTAGCACAACTCACAATGCACAAAAATTGATATGCATTTCTGTTGTGTTGTAGTGTTCCATACACATATTAGAACTGTGTTGTATGGTGACCCATATAAAAACGGGACTGTAAAAATCCTTTACAGTTAACAGACATGATAAATCTTTGTATGAATGAATATTATTGGTATGGTTGTTGGGCCATCTGAGAGTACTGCAAAATGTATGACTGCGTTTAGACCCAGTGCTTCCTGCGGTACAGTAATTCATGCTAAATACAATTTTCACACAAAATTAAGTGCACTGTACACATTATTCTTCAAAATGAACAATGAACTATAATTGAAAAAACAATTGAAAAATATTCAATAGAAAAATAAGAATGCAAAAAGGGATTTCATGGCAATAGAAAAGTAAAGATCTGCTTAATCCAATTTAAAAGACAAGTCAAGTCAGCATAATGTAATCTTAAGACAATCGGGTCAGCCAAACACTCGTTCGAGAGAGAGGGAAAATTTCCCTCGCCTGTGGTAGACTCCCTATAGAGGAGTCTGCCGCGAGCGAGGGAGACACACAGTCCCGAGAGTTCTCCCTATGCTGTACATAGGGTAAGTGCTCGGGACTGTGTGTAGCCTGATCTTTGAAAAATGACAGACAGGATCTTTGCTGTGTGTACCTAGCTTTAGTCAAAAAAGGGCCACCTATACAATAATTTAAATATATATATATATATATATATATATATATATATATTTCAATACAAAGGACAGAAATTAAAGAATGAGTCATGTACTTTATTAAAAATAAACATGTAAGGGCTAGGTCACACTGCCACGTTTTCTCATGTTAATTAGGGCTTGCGATCAGTTGCAATGCAGTCCATGTTAATGTTGGTGGCCACATAGCTTGTTCTGTGATTGATAGAATATTGGATGTTCGGTATGTAATATTCAATAAACCCATTAAATATTCATGGGTTTCAAAAAGCTCTGAACATTGAAACCGTCACTTTCGAAACAAACCCTAAACCCATCCATTATTATAACCATCGGGGTAGGTAAGTAGGAGAGAAACATTACTTACTTGCAGATCTGTCAAACTGATTATATTTATAAACCCGCAGTATTGGCTATAACCAATACCAACATCTCCAGTTTGTATTGGCTGTGTCAGTATTTCACAATGTGGAAATAAATTACAGGATGGTATTGGTAGTTTACCGCAGTGTTGTTGCATAACATGAGTCATAAAATGTGCAGCTATAATGCATGGCACAAAATACTTTTACCACATTCCTAAAGGCACAACATCACTAATTTGTGAATCCACACCTTCATAATTATGCCTCACATTGATTTACTGCTAAGTGATCTATGATATAGGTCACTAAGGGCCCTATTTATAAAAAATCGTTATCGTTATCGTAAAAACCGACCGGGGTTTTACCGATAACGACCGTTATTTACAGATAACGTCGTTATTTACCGATAACGACAGTTATTTATCGATAACGGTCGTTATCGGTAAATAACGACCGCTATCGGTAAATAACGGTCGTTATCGGTAAATAACGACCGGTATTACCGATAAGACCGGTATTTAACGATATCGGAAATAACGGTCGTTATCGGTAATACGGTCATTATCGGTAAAAACCCGGTCGTATTTTCGATAACGATCGGTATTTTATGATAACGATAACGATTTTTTATAAATAGGGCCCTAAATGTGAATAAACATACCTATAGTACATCCTCCTTTATTTGCTGTATCTTCTGGTTCTAAGGCTGGGTACACACGGACAATTTTTTTTTGGCGTAACCGATTGTGCAGTCAAATGG
The DNA here is from genome assembly GCA_019447015.1 of Hymenochirus boettgeri. Classification (NCBI taxonomy): domain Eukaryota; kingdom Metazoa; phylum Chordata; class Amphibia; order Anura; family Pipidae; genus Hymenochirus; species Hymenochirus boettgeri. Next base: position 216,201,103 of record CM033470.1, on the reverse strand, counting down.
ACAGACATCGGTCGCGCCAAAGAAGAAACACCAGCGACTGATTGATATACAAAAATATTTGTCACTTTGCCAACAAAAATCGCCTTGTGTTTCACATACGTTACCGTGCATTTCCGTACCAAAAAAGGGTATTCTTTCCTAAAATTATGCTTTTCCAGAAACTGTTTTGGCCCATGTTGTTTAGGATCCAATTGAGTTTCTATTGTCATTTGAATTCAGTAAATCAACTATAGTTTAAAGGGAATGTCCAGCCTAAATACAAGTTTGTTTTAAAATGATTATCCCCCTCCAAAACCTCACTTTCGCAAGGTTCCTACAGTTCCAAGATCCCCCAGAGCTTACTTACCTACCTGACCCAGACCCTCGCCGCTTCTCCTCCGCGGCTGGAGCTGACAGCCGCTCTACTTCCTGGTTGCGGCTGTCAGTTAGGGCGCAACATGACATCACGCCCAATCGCCTGACAGCTGCGACCAGGAAGAGAAGCGGCTGTCAGCGCAGAAGTCCCCTCCTCCTATTTTTGCTCGCAACAAACTTGTAACAGGAGCGTGGAATAGCCGGCGAGGGTCCGGGTCAGGTAAGAGTAGCTCTGGGGGATCTTGAAACTGTAGGAACCTCGCGAAAGTGAGGTTTGGGGGGGGATAATCATTTCAAAACAAACTTGTTTTTAGGCTGGACTTTAATAGAAATATAGGATAAAGAAACACTAAGGGCCTCATTTAACCAGACTCGCTGGGCAAATATATGTTAAAGACTTTAGCTCCATATTAGCGTTGGATGCGCGGGTTACGCAAAAATCACCGCATCCGACGTTCACAATTAATATAGGATTTGCGCTAGTTTTAGCGCAGGATTTTAACACCAGGGATTTACCACATTGCAAACCCTCTCCCACCCTTTTTGTTCTCTTCTCCCCTAGTGTAAATCTCTCTGTACATATAGTAGGGCTAGTTCCGCCAGCCCAATCGCAATTAATATTTCCAGAGACTACCCCGAACTCTACTTACCTTCCCTCTCTCCTCCGGCATTCTGAACTGCCAGCAGCTGCGTCCGTGATTGGCTGCCTCTCAGCCAATCACGGACGTGGCTGAAGGTCTGGCCCCCCGCTTGCAGTTCCGTGTAAGCAGAAGGCCGGGCAGTGCGCCGGAGTAGAGAGGTAAGGTAAGTAATGATCGGGGGAGTCTCTGGAAAATTTATAGCAGTTGGGCTGGGGAACTAGCCCCTATATATATATAAAAAATTTGAAAAAGGGTGGATATGCCCTTTAAATCACAGAAGGAGCATTTACCCAGAGCGATAGCGGCTCTGAGTAAATGAGCCCCTACAGATGACCTTTTTTGGCCTTGTCTTTTTATGAAATCTTTTTTTATTTTAACTCAGATAAAAATTTATTTTTACGAACTAATACTATGGACATGCTTTTAATGAAAATCTAAACCTAGCTTGTTATTTTATTATTTATTTAAACAAGCTTTTTGAGGGTCCTATTTTGTTATGCATGTATGCTTTTCCAGTATGTGTAATCAAAAAACATACATGCATTTATTGCAAGTAACATAAATACAAGCTATCTACTGGTCTTTGTTGGATGGAAAAAGTAACAACAAACAAATAATATACAAGTTGATGCTGCATTTTTTTAAGAATCCACCAGGGTATTCAGATTGGGCTTGATTCCTTATTCAGATGGTCGATATGTATTTTTTTAATGTCCTCCAAGCCTTATCAACCTATTTTAATCAGTGGACAATTTAGTTAGGACTACCCATATGCTGCTTATGCGTTCTGCAGACCATGGTGGGCTGTTCCTTGCCAAAACATATGGTACAGATAACACCATGGAGTCCTTTTACTCACTGTGCTCTAAAGAAAAACAGATGGTAAAAACCATGTTGCTCTGCATCACAGGTGACTAGACTGGGAGTAAGCAGGTACCTTCCCTTTAGGATTACATTAGGGAAGACAGAAAAATGGTAGTAATCTCAACAAAGAACACGGTACCTTTAGCAATATTTAATGATAAATCACACAAAGGAAAGTTTCTGAATGCATCAATTAAGGATCTTAGTTGCCATTTTTAAAAATGTTGCCCATTTTTGGGGCGGTTTACCCCAAATTCTCCAGAGTAATCAGATATGTATAGTTTATTTAAGCGTCACTTGGGGACGCAGCTTTTACAACATTAGAATAAAAAAAGCATTGTGAAATATACAAGTGCTTAGATCATGTAACATGTGGAAAGAGGTCCCGCCCCGTAGAGCTTACAATTACTTAGGTGGAAAACAACAGATACATAGGAAGGGTGGAAGTGCATAGTAATACTGATGCAGTGCACAGACACTAGTTGTGCTGCTCAGAGAGATAGGATGGGAGGTTAGATTTTAAGCAGGATAAACAAGGTGGAGGTGCACTCTACCCAACTGGGGGTGCAGACACCTCTGTAGGTTCTTCCTTAGGAACCAAGGCGCAGGAAAAAAGGTAGTGAGGGGGCACCAAATCATTTAGAAAATGTTATTGTGAACCACACATATCCACGTCACAACGTTTTGGGGGATACCCCCTTCTTCAGGTGATGAAGACACTGTGGTTCAACAATAAAATTTTCTAAATGATTTGAGGTTAGATTTTAACTTGTTTATTGAGGTTTCTTGACATAGGAGAGGGAATAGAATCCAGAGGATGGGAGCTACAAGAGAAAAAGATTTATGGTGAGAGGAGGCAGTATGAGTGGGGGGTCTATATAAGAGATGGTTCTGTAATGAGCGGATGGTAAGGGCAAGGACATATTGGGACACAAGAGAAGAAATATAAGAAGGAGCAGCATAGCGAAAAGCAATATAAATGTTAAGAGAAGGATTTTGTAGATAATGCATTGTTAATTGGGAGACTGGTAGATGTGTGACAGAGGAGATTTAATTTCCCGATTGTTAGAGAGCTTGATATGTGTACAGCAGAGTTAAGTATAGACTGAAGGGGAAAAGATGGGAAGCAGGTAGGCCAGAATGATAAGGTTATGTGAAAGGATGAGAGCAGTAGTCGGAAGAGAGAAGAATCTATGGATTCTGCAATATTACAAAGAGAAAAAAGCAACAGGTTTTAGCAACATTGTTAATGTGATTAGAAAAGAGGAGAGAGGAATCAATCCATTACACCTTTAATAGAATGAAAGTCTGTGAAACATATTTTGCCACAGGAAGGCAAAACTACAGACAGTTTAGAAGTGAAATATGTATTTTGACATCTATTTACTTCCTTTTTTGACAAATGGCTAGATGTTACATAGTTGAATACCCTATTAATACTTACAGGCCATCGATTTTATTAGGATAGAGATGGACTAGAACTTGAAACGAGTTTGAATCGAACTTTAATAGTTCACAACAAAACCAGACTTTTCTGATTTGAACTTTCAAGAATTTTTGAATTCTAGAATCTGTCTCTGAATTAAAACAGCAATGGTAACTTACTGTACATGGCTCTGGCACCTGGGAAATGGTCTGGGGAACACATACAAACATCCAGAACTTGAAATAAAGTCACTTCTTCACTCGACGCTACTTTCCAGCTTTCGCATTCAACATTCATAATTATCCTGGAAATACAATATTTCTAGAATCTGTCCTGAATCTCTTAAAAAGGGGTGTTCATTTTTATACAAGAGGAATCATGAAGGGGTAACCATTCCTGACTTAAAAGGGAAAGTTGTGGAAAATATCATTATTTTAAAGTCATTAAAGAGAACTGGGCAGACTTTGCTGTCGGCTACAGGCTCTTTAGTAGGATGGGTTGCACACCTCACTGATGGCGGTGCAGCTGTTTTAGGGGAGAAGATGGTAGAGGTTGGAGAGATTAAACTAGGTTTGGGGGAGGGTGGAGGTATTAGCAGTCTCAATGGATAGAAGCCCAGGGGAAAGCAGGTGTAGAGTAGATGGCCAGTGGTGGGCGGAAAGGGGGGTGGGGCTAGCATAGGGGATAGGGAGGAATGTGTATTAAAGGTACGAATAAATTACAGGATCATAATCTAAAATGTATGTTTGCAAATGCGAGAAGCCTGGCTGACAAAATGGGTGAATTGGAAATGATGGCATTGAATGAAAAGTATGATGTAAAGGTATAGCAGAAACGTGGTTGAACAGTTCTCACGAATGGGCTGTAAATATAGAAGGTATGCCTTGTTTAGGCAGGACAGAAAAAAAAGGAAAGGGTAGGAGTATGTGTTTATGTTTAAAAAGAATTGAAGCCATTTAAAAGAAGAGATAACTGTGTGATATGGATGATAAAGTGGAGGCATATGTGGTGGATATAGGCAACAGGAAAGGGGGTAATGTCATTGTTGGTGTCTGCTATAACGCGCAAATGTAGCAGAGGGAGAGTGAGTCAACTTCATATGCAGTTGGCAAGGGCTGCAAGTTGGGAGTGTGCTCTCTATTGGGGGACTTCAATTACCCTGACATTGATGGTGCGGTGGAACTGCCATCACAGAAAAAGGCAATGAGTTCCTGATTTGCTGCAGGATAATTTTCTCTCACAGGTGGTTGAGGTTTCTACTAGAAAAGGAGCTCTGTTGGATCTGGTAATATTAACATTGTGGAGCGCATTATAGATATAAAGGTACTGGAGGCTTAGGGATAGTGACCCTGAAATAGTGGCATTTGGACTTTGTTACGAAAGGAAAAGTGGGCTGGGTTAACAAGACATTTAATTTCAGGAAAGCAAATTTTCCCAGGTTAAAAGCAGTTCTTCAGAATGTCAACTGGGATAATGTATTATCAGGTAAAGGTACTGAACAGAAGTGGACTGTGTTCAAGGGGATTTTAAGCCAGTTCACATCTAAATTTATACCCTTGGGAATAAATGTAAAAAAAATAAATCTGCGCCCATGTGGCTGAATTCTGATGTAAAGAGGCAAATGGTAAGGAAGAAAAAGGCATTTAAAACCTTTAAGGCAAAGGGAACGGAAAGGGCCTGGGATTATAAAACTGTAACAAGGAGTGTAAGAAAGCAATCAAACTAGCTAAAATATAAATGAAGTTAGGATAGCTGAGAAAGCATCACTAAGCCTAAGCATTTTTTTAAGTATATTAATAGTAAGAAGATGAGGACTGAGAATGTGGCACCATTAATTAATGGGGATAAGTTAGTTCGGAGGATGGCGATAAAGCAAATGTCTTGAATAATTTTTTTCCTCTGTATACACTATAGAAGATCCAGTACAGATATCATAGAGTATAGTAGTAATAAAGGTATACAAGATTCAAGTTCACTTTGGTTACACGAGGATATGGTACAGAAAGAACTAAAGAAGGTTAATATTAATAAATCTCTGGACGGATAAAATACATCTCGGGTACTAAGGGAGCTAAGTTCAGTTTATCTAGGCCATTGTTTCTTATTTGCTGATTCCCTCATGTTCGGTGGTGTGCCTCTGGATTGGAAAAAGGCTGATGTTATTCCAATATTCAAAAAGGGTAGCGTTCACAGCCGGGTAATTACAGGCCTTAAGTTTAACTTCAGTGGTGGGGAAGATCTGGAAAGTTTAATAAGGGAATGTTCTAGAGGTATGTTTCAAGGACTGACATTAAAGTAGTAACCAGCATGGATTAGGAGGAATAGATCTTGTAAACTAACTTGTTGGCTTTTATGAGGAAGTAAGTAGAAATTTAGACTCGGTATAGCAGTAGATTGTAGTTTATTTGGATTTGCAAAGGCTTTTGATACAGTCCCCCATAGGCGACTAATGAATAAGCTAAGGTCTGTTGTCTGGGGAGTCACATTAGTACATGGATAGAAAATTGGTTAATGAATAGGAGTCAGCGAGAAGTTGTTAATGGGGCTTCATCATATGGACTAAAGTGCTAAGTGGGGTGCACAGGGTTCGTGTTGGGGCCGCTTCTATTTAATCTATTTATAATGATTTGGAAGTGGGTATTGTCATAAAGGTTCCTGTGTTTGCTGACGACACAAACTTTGTCGACCATTAAAAACTTCAGAGGATGTGCATCGTTGTGCAAGGTGATGCATTTTGGACTTAAAAATACTTGTGCATACTTATACATAAATGGCTCTGTGTTAAGTGAATCCCTGTTGGAAAGGGATCTTGGAGTTTTGGTGGATAACAAGCTTAAGGTAGCAAGCATGCCAGGCGGCAACAGCCAGAGCCGCTGGTATTGTCTTGTATAAAGAGAAGTATGGATTCAAGGGAGGAAATGTAATTTCCCTCTTTACAAAGCATTGGTAAGGCCTCATTTGAATATGCAGTGCAATTTGGAATCCTGTGTACAAAAAGGACATCTTTGAAATGGAAAGGGTCAGAGAAGGGCAACTAATTAATAAGGGGATTGGGGGAGCTTGAATATGAAGAGAGACTGGAAAAGTTACAATTATGTACGCTGGAGAAAAGGCGTTGCGGGGGATATGATACTGGTTATAAATACATTAACGGGCCATACAATAAACTATCTGGGCATTGTTCACCAATAGAACATGTCAAAGGACACGAGGACATCCCTTAAGACTTGAAGAAAAAGGTTTAGGCTTCAAGTCGGAAAGGGTTTTTCACTGTGAGAACGGTAAAGCTATGGAACTGTCTCCCAGTGGACGTTGTTATGGCAGGTTCATTGGTCAGTTAAAAAAAAGCTGTGTGAGTTTCTGCAACAAGAAATGTTGCAAGTTACTGGTATTGATACATAAAGTAGAGTTGATCCAGGGAAATTTCGATTGCCACTTGGAGTCAGGAAGAATTTTTTCCCCCTTCATAAATTTGGTGGTTTTTTTTTGCCTTCCTCTGGATCAACAGTTAGGCAGGAAATGGGATATTGCTAGATGGGTTGGCTGGATGGACGTATGTCTTTATTCAACCTCAAATATTACTATACAGGGAGATTCAAAAAAGTTCTTATTGTTAAAAATGGTGCTAATTTTGCCCCAACCAATCAGATACTATTTAACATTTGAAAGCTACATCTGATTGGTTTTGGGCAAAATAACACCATTTTTAACGATAAGAACTTTATTGCATCTCCCTGTTAATAGTTTATATTATGATACTGTACCAAGTTATTTACATATTATTTATACATATCCAAGGGAGAGAAGCCAATGTGGTTGGGTAGGTCCAGAGGGTCCAAGCCTGCTGGCTCCTCAACAATGGTGACAAACTGCAGTGAGCCGACTCTACTCAATAGTTCTGCTGCTGTGAAGCATTACTTTTGGCTGCTTTTCCCTAAATATGGCAAATATGATGCAAATTACAAAAATAAAGATTAAAGGGAATGTTCAGTGCAATACATATATTTTTTTGTGTAAAAAAAAGAATAGTTAGGATGCTGAAGAAAGATCACTAAGTAAGCATTTTTTTAAGTATATTAATAGTAAGAAGATGAGGACTGAGAATGTGGCACCATTAATTAATGGGGATAAGTTAGTTAAGGAGGATGGCGATAAAGCAAATGTCTTGAAAATTTTTTCCTCTGTATACACTATAGAAGATCCAGTACAGATATCATAGAGTATAGTAGTAATAAAGGTATACAAGATTCAAGTTCACTTTGGTTAACCGAGGATATGGTACAGAAAGAACTAAAGAAGGTTATATTAATAAATCTCCTGGACCGGATAAAATACATCCTCCTCGGGTACTAAGGGAGCTAAGTTCAGTTTTATCTAGGCCATTGTTTTCTTATTTTTGCTGATTCCCTCATGTCCGGTGGTGTGCCTCTGGATTGGAAAAAGGCTGATGTTTCCAATATTCAAAAAGGGTAGTCGTTCACAGAAGGGGTAATTACAGGCCTGTAAGTTTAACTTCAGTGGTGGGGAAGATCCTGGAAAGTTTAAAAGGGAACATGTTCTAGAGTATGTTTCAAGGACTGACATTATAAGTAGTAACCAGCATGGATTTAGGAGGAATAGATCTTGTCAAACTAACTTGCTTGGCTTTTATGAGGAAGTAAGTAGAAATTTAGACTCTGGTATAGCAGTAGATGTAGTTTATTGGATTTTGCAAGGCTTTTGATACAGTCCCCCATAGGCGACTAATGAATAAGCTAAGGTCTGTTGGTCTGGGGAGTCACATTAGTAAATGGATAGAAAATTGGTTAATGAATAGGATGCAGAGAGTAGTTGTTATGGGGCTTCATCATTATGGACTAAAGTGTAAGGGGGGTGCCACAGGGTCTGTGTTGGGGCCCGCTTCTATTTAATCTATTTATTAATGATTTGGAAGTGGGTATGTCAGAAAGGTTCCTGTGTTTGCTGACGACACAAAACTTTGCGACCATTAAAAACTTCAGAGGATGTGCAATCGTTGCAAGGTGATGCATTTTGGACTTAAAAATACTTGTGCTACTTATACTATAAATGGCTCTGTGTAAGTGAATCCCTGTTGGAAAGGACTTGGAGTTTTGGTGGATAACAAGCTTAAAGGTAGCAAGCAGTGCCAGGCGGCAACAGCCAGAGCCAGCATGGTATTGTCTTTGTATAAAGAGAAGTAGGATTCAAGAGGAGGAAAATGTAATTCTCCCCTTTACAAAGCATTGGTAAGGCCTCATTTGGAATATGCAGTGCAATTTGGAATCTGTGTACAAAAAGGACATCTTTGAAATGGAAAGGGTTCAGAGAAGGGCAACTAAATAATAAGGGGATTGGGGGAGCTTGAATATGAAGGGACTGGAAAAGTTACAATTAGTACGCGGAGAAAAGGCGTTGCGTGGGGATATGATAATGTGTATAAATACATTAACGGGCCATACAATAAACTATCTGGGCATTGTTCACCAATAGAACATGTCAAAGGACACGAGGACAATCCCTTAAGACTTGAAGAAAAAAGGTTTAGGCTTCAAGCTGGAAAGGGTTTTTCACTGTGAGAACGGTAAGCTATGGAACTGTCTCCCAGTGGACGTTGTTATGGCAGGTTCATGGTCAGTTTCAAAAAAAAGCTGTGTGAGTTTCTGCAAACAAGAAATGTTGCAAGTTACTGGTATTGATACATAAAGTAGAGTTGATCCAGGGAATATTTCCGATTGCACTTGGAGTCAGGAAGAATTTTTTCCCCCTCATAAAATTTGGGGGTTTTTTTTGCCTTCCTCTGGATCAACAGTTAGGCAGGAAATGAGGATATTGCTAGATGGGTTGGACTGGATGGACGTATGTCTTTATTCAACCTCAAATACTATACTATACAGGGAGATTCAAAAAAAGTTCTTATTGTTAAAAATGGTGCTAATTTTGCCCCAACCAATCAGATACTATTTAACATTTGAAAGCTAACATCTGATTGGTTTGGGCAAAATTAACACCATTTTTAACGATAAGAACTTTTATCAGAAGGACAACCAGTGACAGGTAATTGGCAATTAGAGATACACTTTTATGGCACAGTTACAGGATATTGACAGATCACCAGCGGTACTGCACACACGCAGAATTTGGCTCAGACTAAACCTTTAGTCAATGATCTTCCCTCAGGTTCTCCCTCCAAGCAAAATTCTGCATGTGTACAGGCCTAAAGTCTAGTAACAATAGAAGATTTTTATCCGAAATAGCCTTGTCACGGCAAAAGGGCAGCACCTAACAGTTCTGATGGACCACATGATCGTCTGTGGATTTACCTACATGTCAATTGTCCTTTCATTTAATTACTAAAAAATTAAACTCTCCCCCAAACCTTCAACCCAAGTAAAATGTTTAAAAGTATCTTGCTTGCGCTTGGGGGTATGGGTGGTGGAAGGATTAAAACCCAAAAGTAAAAATAAATAGTAAGATTCTCTGTAAAAAATCGGTTTAAAATGACACTTCCATATATTAAAATTCTAAAGGGCATGTCCACCCCAAACTAAAACATATCCCCCAACTACTGGCCCCATCATGTAGTTGTAGTTTAATCCTACCTTCACATCCCAGCTCCATAAGGTTCTCCTGTCGTCCCCCCCCAAAGTCCCAAAAAACTGCCCCACAGGAGGATAGCAGAGTCCATATAGGGACTCTGCCTCCCACCTGGCCTCGGGGAGAAGTTTGGCATGCGTACTGCAGCCCTTCTCCCCCTCCCTCTCAGGATTCCCTCCCCTAGCGTAAAACCCTTAAGATATAGGATTCCCCTGCCCCCAGCCCCAACCGCTCCCACTTGTATTCTTGAAAGTCCCAAACTTTACTTACCTTCCTCTCTTTCACCCCGCCGAAATGAACTGCCGGCACGCCGCGTCCATGATTGGCTGCTGCCTCAGCCAATCACAGACGCAAACTGCCGGTCTCGCCCCTGCTTGCATTTTCTTGAAAGCAGAGGGCGGCAGCGCAGCGGAGGAAAAGGGGGGGTAAGTAAAGTTTGGGGCATTCTAAGAGATAAATAGGGGGGGGGACTGGAGGAATCATATATCCAAAATTGATTTTTAGGGTGGACATACCCTAAAACATCACTTGCCTATTCACCAACTAGGGGCACTGCGGGTTACTCTGTGCTGTTCTGATGCTTGCTTGGTCGTGTAGCTCAAAAAACCTTTGCACACAGGAATAAGGTTGTCACAAACTTTATTATACCATTTAAAAAATAAAAAAGCACTAAAAAAACCTTGCAGAAACAGTCCATTAGCCGTTGTTAAAGTTGCAACTCTTTGCTATGGTGTGGCCCTTTAACTCGTGGTTGTCTGTAGTGAGGTATAATCCCATTAGTTAATGGCTTGGAGGTTGTTCCTACGCATTTCTCTGTTTTAATCCTTACAGCTTCATCAGGGATGGTATGTAAAAATGCACCAATCCCACCCTTCTCAGTGCCACAAGGGCCACAAGTGCCGGGGAGGGAGGCCCTGGTTTTTGAGGTGCAGGATCACTTAAGCCCCAAAAGGCCCTTCCCTGGGCCACATTGGTCCTTCTAAGGACCGTGCCGCGGACCCGAACATCTGTCCGTAATCCTTTGGCTGAATTCGAGAATACTAAATTTGAGGACTTTTGAATTCCAAACATTTGAGTTTACCGAATGGCTCGAATATTCAGAAATCTTGAACGTTTGAGGATTTTCGAAATAAGTCTGGCAAGTTCGGAAAACTCTAGTTCGTAGTTCAGGAAGTTCTAAAGAGTTTGAGTTTGTCCAAACTATTAAAGTTCGTTACAAATTCATGTTCGAGGTTCAGGTTATCTCTAGATTCTATTGATTCCTACTCCTGTAAGATATTTTAAAGGGTATCTCCACTTATAATTTCAAGGTTTAGGCATCTAGTTCTATGAAGAACGGGAGGTAAGGAGCTGTGCCTTACCTTCCGTCTTCAATAGAGCAAGCAGGAGACTGGGAGAAGTAAAAAACGTACCCGTGCGCGCGTCCCCGGCGCATAGTTGACAAGGTTCCGACGGACCTTGTCTTCTATGCGCATGCACGATCTATGCGTATAGAAGACAAGGTCCGTCAGGGACTGTCAGACTAACGACCGGGGGAGCGAGCGATGGGGTAAGTTTCCTAACTGCTTACCAGTCTGCTGCTTGTCTATTGAAGAACAGAAGGTAAGCACAGCTCCTTTACCTCCCGTTCTCAATAGAACTAGATGCCTAAACCTTGAAAATATGAGTGGGAGATACCCTTTAAAGAAGTTATAGAAATTCAACACCAATATGGACAAAAAACAGTGCCTGCTTATCTACATAAATAGTTTTCTACTATAATGAGATTCAATCCTCCGTGTTAAAAATAAAAAAGGGTTGTAAAAAAAAAACTGAATCTAATGCAACAAGGCACTCAATTCAACCAAAAAAATGCAATCTCTGAAACGAAAAAGGGCATGCTCTGCAGCTCAGCAAAACAAAATATTAAAGTTGTCATTAATGTTTTATTTTTGTAACATAATTGGTATGACATTCAGTGACATTATATAGTGAATAAAATGCTTTTCTAGCCAATCACTGACGCAGCTGCTGGTCAAGGGAGAGCAAGGGCTGGTTAGTATAGGAGATGGTTTGAGCCAGTTAGGACGGCGTGCCAGCCACAGACATTCCGTAGGACATAACTTGCTCAGGTCTTCACTCTGCCCTCCTCATCCTATTGCGGCCTCCAGAAAAGCACTGGGTCTAAACGCATTATACATTTTGCAGTCCTCTCAGATGACACAGGAAAGCTGCCAGCGTGGTAGTGAGTTATGGGGAGGCTTGTAGTCATTTCTGCGGAGCCCTGCTTCAAAGCAGCTGCAGAGAATAAAATAATATATGGACAGTTGGGTCTCATAGGGATCCATTGGGTGGGGGGATTATACTGGTAATACGATCGGGGTTGTTTACCGTTAAACAGTACAATTACCATAAAAACATGTTGGCTGGTTTGTTTGTATAAATAATCTGCGTGCAAGGGTTCATACTGCTCACCAAAAGCGTTTATTCAATTACAATTATATTTATTTATATTTCCTATTTACAAAAAATACAAACTACAAATACTATTATGCCATGCACAATGTATTTTTATGTATTTAGAATTAAGTATGAAATTAGTTTTATAATTGGGATGCCAAGTTTAAAAAGTTACAACTCCCATCATTCCCTGCTGCCATCTGTGTAGGTGATGTTGAGAGTTGTAGTTTTTAAACCTCTGCAGGGCCAAAAAGGAAAGACATTTCTCATTTATGGTTAGAAATACACACACCAGATATAGGTGCATACACCTTGTATGGTCTAAAGAGCAAAAACATAACCCTTAACACACACAGACACGGGTGCACACATGCCCTGATACACCGCCACACAAACCTGCCCTCATGTTTCTATGGCAACCAATACTCACTATAATACAAAAATATAATCTGAATAAATTGTGAAATTTAAAACACCCTCTTGCATTCCCATAGCAAATCATTGTGTTTTAAAACTGCCCACACAGACCCCTACCATTCCCTTCCAAAATTTCCCTACATCCCTTCCCCTACATTCCCTTCTAAACTCAAAGTTTATACTTAAACGTTCCCTTTCAGTTCAACTTGCATTACCATTTTCTCCCCCACTGTTTTCATTTTACAAACACTTAGCGCTGGCCACACTGCCGTGATTGAGATTGCGTTTGTGATATGTATGTATAATTTGATTTATAAAGCACCACTTGGGTACGCAGCGCTGTACATTATAAAATACAACAGGGTTATTCAATAAAAGTTCTATTGTTTAAAATGGTGCTAATTTTGCCCAACAATCAGATCTTTTAACATTTGAAAGCTACATCTGATTGGTGTGGGGAAAATTAGCACAATCAAGCTGATAAAGGAGCAGTTGGTCCGAAACATGTCGCTTTGTACACATTAAATTGCTGCAGTTCACACTTGCTGCTTGTGGCTCGTCTACATTTTGTTTCTGACAATACAGATACAAGTGGGGGATGGGTACAAAGTGCTAGAGATGGCTAACAATCATTTGTTGTGCTGATATGATCAATATATGTGCGTACATGCCCGTGGGGGACAATGTAGCTCGCCACACTGGCCAGACTTAGTCTCTTAGCTAATCCATTCTTACATGCGGATTAATGATGACGATAAGGGATCATGCACAAATAACTAGCACAACTCACAATGCACAAAAATTGATATGCATTTCTGTTGTGTTGTAGTGTTCCATACACATATTAGACTGTGTGTTGGTGACCCATATAAAAACGGGACTGTAAAAATCCTTTACAGTTACAGACATGATAAATCTTTGTATGAATGTATTATGGTTTTATGTGTTGGGCCATCGAGAGTACTGCAAAATGTATGACTGCGTTTAGACCCAGTGCTTCTGCGGTACAGTAATTCATGCTAAATACAATTTTCACACAAATTAAGTGCACTGTACACATTATTCTTCAAAATGAACAATGAACTATAATTGAAAAAACAATGTGAAAATATTCATAGAAAAATAAAAGAATGCAAAAGGGATTTCATGGCAATAGAAAAGTAAAGATCTGCTTAATCCAATTTAAAAGACAAGTCAAGTCAGCATAATGTAATCTTAAGACAATCGGGTCAGCCAAACACTCGTTCGAGAGAGAGGGAACATTTCCCTTGCCTGTGGTAGACTCCCTTAGAGGAGTCTGCCGCGAGCGAGGAGACACACAGTCCGAGAGTTCTCCCTATGCTGTACATAGGGTAAGTGCTCGGGACTGTGTGTAGCCTGATCTTTGAAAAGACAGACAGGATCTTTGGTGTGTACCTAGCTTTAGTCAAAAAGGGCCACCTATACAATAATTTAAATATATATATATAATAATATATATATTATATATTTCAATACAAAGGACAGAAATTAAAGAATGAGTCATGTACTTTATTAAATAAACATGTAAGGGCTGGTCACACTGCCACGTTTTCTCATGTTAATTAGGGCTTGCGATCAGTTGCAATGCAGTCCATGTAATGTTGGTGGCCACATAGCTTGTTCTGTGATTGATAGAATATTGGATGTTCGGTATGTAATATTCAATAAACCCATTAAATATTCATGGGTTTCAAAAAGCTTGAACATTGAAACCGTCACTTTCGAAACAAACCCTAAACCCATCCATTATTATAACCATCGGGGTAGGTAAGTAGGAGAGAAAACATTACTTACTTGCAGATCTGTCAACTGATTATATTTATAAACCCGCAGTATGGCTATAACCAATACCAAACATCTCCAGTTTGTATTGGCTGTGTCAGTTTTCACAATGTGGAAATAAATTACAGGATGGTATTGGTAGTTACCGCAGTGTTGTTGCATAAAATGAGTCATAAAATGTGCAGCTATAATGCATGGCACAAAAATACTTTACCACATTCCTAAAGGACAACATCACTAATTTGTGAATCCACACCTTCATAATTATGCCTCACATTGATTTACTGCTAAGTGATCTATGATATAGAGTCACTAGGGCCCTATTTATAAAAAATCGTATCGTTATCGTAAAATACCGATCGTATCGTAAAAAACGACCGGGGTTTTACCGATAACGACCGTTATTTACAGATAACGGTCGTTATTTACCGATAACGACAGTTATTTATCGATAACGGTCGTTATCGGTAAATAACGACCGCTATCGGATAATAACGGTCGTTATCGGTAAATAACGACCGGTATTACCGATAACGACCGGTGTATTTAACGATATCGGTAAATAACGGTCGTTATCGGTAAATAACGGTCATTATCGGTAAAAACCCGGTCGTTATTTTACGATAACGATCGGTATTTACGATAACGATAACGATTTTTTATAAATAGGGCCCTAAATGTGAATAAAACTACCTAGTACATCCTCTTTATTTGTGTATCTTGGTTCTAAGGTGGGTACACACGGACAATTTTTTTTTGGCGTAACCGATTGTGCAGTCCAAATCGCTGACAGACATCGGTCGCCAGCAACAGCAGAAACACCAGCGACTGATTGATATACAAAAATATTTGTCACTTTGCCAACAAAAATCGCCTTGTGTTTCACATACGTTACCGTGCATTTCCGTACCAAAAAAGGGTATTCTTTCCTAAAATTATGCTTTTCCAGAAACTGTTTTGGCCCATGTTGTTAGGATCCAATTGAGTTTCTATTGTCATTGAATTCAGTAATCAACTATAGTAAAGGGAATGTCCAGCCTAAATACAAGTTTGTTTAAAATGATTATCCCCTCCAAAACCTCACTTTCGCAAGGTTCCTACAGTTCCAAGATCCCCCAGAGCTTACTTACCTACCTGACCCAGACCCTCGCCGCTTCTCCTCCGCGGCTGGAGCTGACAGCCGCTCTACTTCCTGGTTGCGGCTGTCAGTTAGGGCGCAACATGACATCACGCCCAATCGCCTGACAGCTGCGACCAGGAAGAGAAGCGGCTGTCAGCGCAGAGTCCCTCCTCCTATTTTTGCTCGCAAAACTTGTAACAGGAGCGTGGAATAGCCGGCGAGGGTCGGGTCAGGTAAGTAAGCTCTGGGGATCTTGAAACTGTAGGACCTCGCGAAAGTGGGGTTGGGGGGGGTAATCATTTCAAAACACAACTTGTTTTTAGGGGACTTTAAAGAAATATAGGATAAAGAAACAACTAAGGGCCTCATTTAACCAGACTCGCTCGGGCAAATATAGTTAAGACTTTAGCTCCATATTAGCGTTGGATGCGGGGTTACGCAAAAATCCACCGCATCCGACGTTCACAATTTAATATAGGATTGCGCTAGTTTTAGCGCAGGATTTTAACACCAGGGATTTACCCACATTTGCAAATCCCTCCCACCCTTTTTGTTCTCCTTCCCCCTAGGTGAAATCCTCTTGTACATATGTAGGGTAGTTCCGCCAGTCCCAATCGCAATAATATTTTCCAGAGACTACCCCGAACTCTACTTACCTTCCCTCTCTCCCGGCATTCTGAACTGCCAGCTGTCCGTGATTGGCTGCCTCTCAGCCAATCAAGGAGTGGCTGAAGGCTGGCCCCCCGCTTGCAGTTCGTGTAAGCAGAAGGCGGGCAGTGCGCGGAGTAGAGAGGTAAGGTAAGTAATGATCGGGGGAGTCTCTGGAAAAATATTATAGCAGTTGGGCTGGGGGAACTAGCCCTACTATATATATAAAAAATTTGAAAAAGGGTGGATATGCCCTTTAAATCACAGAAGGAGCATTTACCCAGAGCGATGCGGCTCTGAGTAAATGAGCCCCTACAGATGACCTTTTTGGCCTTGTCTTTTATGAATCTTTTTATTTTAACTCAGATAAAAATTTATTTTTACGAACTAATACTATGGACATGCTTTTAATGAAAATCTAAACCTAGCTTGTTATTTTATTATTTATTTAAACAAGCTTTTTTGAGGGTCCTATTTTGTTATGCATGTATGACTTTTTCCCAGTATTGTGTAATCAAAAAACATACATGCATTTACTTGCAAGTAACATAATCTACAAGCTATCTACTGGTCTTTGTTGGATGGAAAAAGTTAACAACAAACAATAATTACAAGTTGATGCTGCATTTTTTTAAGAATCCACCAGGGTATTCAGATTGGGCTTGATCTTATTCAGATGGTCGATATTGTATTTTTTTTAATGTCCTCCAAGCCTTACTAACCTATTTTAATCAGTGGACAATTTGTTAAGGACTACAATCATGCTGCTTATGCGTTCTGCCAGACCATGTGGGCTGTCCCTCTGCCAAAACATATGGTACAGAATACACCATGGAGTCCTTTTACTCCACTGCTGCTAAAGAAAACAGATGGTAAAAACCAATTGCTCTGCATCAAAGGTGACTAGACCTGGAGTAATGCCAGGTACCTTCCCTTTAGGATTACATTTAGGGAAGACAGAAAAATGGTAGTAATCTCAACAAAGAACACGGTACCTTTAGCAATATTTAATGATAAATCACACAAAGGAAAGTTTCTGAATGCATCAATTTAAGGATCTTAGTTGCCATTTTTAAAAATGTCTGCCCATTTTGGGGCGGTTTACCCCAAATCTCCAGAGTAATCAGTATGTATATGTTTATTTATATAGCGTCACTTGGGGACGCAGCTTTGTACAACATTAGAATACAAAAAGCATTGTGAATATACAAGTGCTTAGATCATGTAACATGTGGAAAGAGGTCCCTGCCCCGTAGAGCTTACAATCTACTTAGGGGAGAAACATACAGATACATAGGAAAGGGTGGAAGTGCCATAGTAATAACTGATGCAGTGTCAACAGACCTATGTTGTGCTGTGCTCAGAGAGATAGGATGGGAGGTTAGATTTTAAGCAAGGATAAACAATGGTGGAGGTGCACTCTACCCAACTGTGGGTGCAGACACCTCTGTAGGTTCTTCCCTTAGGAACCAATGGTTTCGCAGGAAAAAGGTAGCTGAGGGTCGCACTCCAAATCATTTAGAAAATGTATTGTGAACACACATATCCACGTCACAACGTTTTGGGGGGATACCCCCTTCTTCAGGTGATGAAGACACCTGTGGTTCACAATAAAATTTTCTAAATGATTTGAGGTTAGATTTAACTTGTTTATTGAGGTTTCTTGACATAGAGAGAGGGGAATAGAATTCCAGAGGATGGGAGCTAAAGAGAAAAAGATTTATGGGTGAGAGAGGCAGTATGAGGGGGGGTCTATATAAGAGATGGTTCTGTAATGAGCGCGATGGTACGGGCAGGACATATTGGGACACAAGAGAAGAATAAGAAGGAGCAGCATAGCGAAAAGCAATAAATGTTAGAGAAGGATTTTGTAGATAATGCATGTTTTAATTGGGAGACTGGTAGAGTGTGACAGAGGAGATTTAATTTCCCGATTGTTAGAGAGCTTGATATGTGTACAGCAGGTTAAGTATAGACTGAAGGGAGAAAGATGGGAAGCAGGTAGGCAGAATGATAATGGTTATGTGAAAGGATGAGAGCAGTAGTCGGAAGAGAGAAGAATCTATGGATTCTGCAATACAAAGAAAAAAAGCAACAGGTTTTAGCAACATTGTTAATGTGATTAGAAAAGGAGAGAGGAATCAATCCATTTACACTTTAATAGAATGAAAGTTGTGAAACATATTTTGCCACAGGAAGGCAAAACTACAGAAGTTTAGAAGTGAAATATGTATTTTGACACTATTTACTTCCTTTTTTGACAAATGGCAGATGTTTACATAGTTGAATACCCTATTAATACCTTACAGGCCATCGATTTTATTAGGATTAGAGATGGACTAGAACTTGAAACTGAGTTTGAATCAACTTTAATGTTCGAACAAAAACCAGACTTTTCTGATTCTGAACTTTCAAGAATTTTGAATTTCTAGAATCTGTCTTGAATTAAAACAGCAATGGTAAATTACTGTACATGGCTCTGGCACCTGGGAAATGGTCTGGGGAACACATACAAACATCCAGAACTTGAAATAAAGTACTTCCTTCACTCGCACGCTACTTTCCAGCTTTCGCATTCAACATTCCATAATTATCCTGGAAAATACAATATTTCTAGAATCGTCTCTGAATCTCTTAAAAAGGGGTGTTCATTTTTATACAAGAGGAATCATGAAGGGGTAACCATTCCTGACTTAAAAGGGAAAGTTCAGGGAAATATCATATTTTTAAAAGTCATTAAAGAGAACTGGGCAGACTTTGCTGTCGGCTACAGGCTCTTTAGTAGGGATGGGTTGCACCTCACTGATGGCGGTGCAGCTGTTTTAGGGGAGAGAGGGCTAGAGGGTTGGAGGAGATTTTAAACTAGGTTTGGGGGGGAGGGTTATTAGCAGTCTCACTGGGTAGATAGCCCAGGAGGAAAGCAGTGGTGTAGAAGGCCAGTGGTGGGCGGAAAGGGGGTGGGGCTAGCATAGGGGATAGGGAGGAATGTGTTATTAAAGTGTACGAATAAATTACAGGATCATAATCTAAAATGTATGTTGCAAATGCGAGAAGCCTGGCGTGCAAAATGGGTGAATTGGAAATGATGGCATTGAATGAAAAGTATGATGTAATAGGATAGCAGAAACGTGGTTGAACAGTTCTCACGACTGGGCTGTAAATAAGAAGGATATGCCTGTTTAGGCAGGACAGAAAAAAAAGGAAAGGGGTAGGAGTATGTGTTTATGTTAAAAAAGAATTGAAGCCAAATTTAAAAGAAGAGATAACTGGTGATATGGATGATAAAGTGGAGGCAATATGGGTGGAATTAGGCAACAGGAAAGGGGGTAATGTCATTGTTGGTGTCTGCTATAAGCCGCCAAATGCTAGCAGAGAGGAGGTGAGTCAACTTCATATGCAGTTGGCAAGGGCTGCAAGTTGGGAGTGTGCCATTATGGGGGACTTCAATTACCCTGACATTGATTGGTGCGGTGGAACTGCCATCACAGAAAAAGGCAATGAGTTCCTGATTTGCTGCAGGATAATTTTCTCTCACAGGTGGGTGAGGTTTCTACTAGAAAAGGAGCTCTGTTGGATCTTGTAATATCTAACATTGTGGAGGCATTATAGATATAAGTAACTGAGGCTAGGGAATAGTGACCATGAAATAGTGGCATTTGGACTTTGTTATCGAAAGGAAAAGTGCGCTGGGTTAACAAGACATTAATTTCAGGAAAGCAAATTTTCCCAGGTTAAAAGCAGTTCTTCAGAATGTCAACTGGGATAATGTATTATCAGGTAAAGGTACTGAACAGAAGTGGACTGTGTCAAGGGGATTTTAAGCCAGTTCACATCTAAATTTATACCCTTGGGAAATAAATGTAAAAAAATAAATCTGCCCCATGGGCTGAATTCTGATGTAAAGAGGCAAATGGTAAGGAAGAAAAAAGGCATTTAAAACCTTTAAGGCAAAGGGAACGGAAAGGGCCTTTAGGGATTATAAAAACTGTAACAAGGAGTGTAAGAAAGCAATCAAACTAGCTAAATTAATAATAATGAGTTAGGATAGCTGAAGAAAGCATCACTAAGCCTAGAATTTTTTAAGTATATTAATAGTAAGAAGATGAGGACTGAGAATGTGGCACCATTAATTAATGGGATAAGTTAGTTACGGAGGATGGCGTAAAGCAAATGTCTTGAATAATTTTTTTTCCTCTGTATACCCTATAGAAGATCCAAGTAGATATCATGAGTGATAGTAGTAATAAAGGTATACAAGATTCAAGTTCACTTTGGTTACCGAGGATATGGTACAGAAAGAACTAAAGAAGGTTAATATTAATAAATCTCCTGGACCGGATAAAATACATCCTCGGTACTAAGGGAGCTAATTTCAGTTTTATCTAGGCCATGTTTCTTATTTTTGCTGATTCCTCATGTCCGGTGGTGTGCCTCTGGATTGGAAAAAGGCTGATGTTTATTCAATATTCAAAAGGGTAGTCGTCACAGCCGGGTAATTACAGGCCTGTAAGTTTAACTTCAGTGGTGTGGAAGATCCTGGAAAGTTTAATAAGGGAACATGTTCTAGAGTATGTTTCAAGGACTGACATTATAAGTAGTAACCAGCATGGATTTAGGGGAATAGATTCTGTCAAACTAACTTGCTTGGCTTTTATGAGGAAGTAAGTAGAAATTTAGACTTGGTATAGCAGTAGATGTAGTTTATTGGATTTGCAAAGGCTTTTTGATACAGTCCCCCATAGGCGACTAATGAATAAGCTAAGGTCTGTTGGTCTGGGGAGTCCATAGTACATGGATAGAAAATTGGTTAATGAATAGGATGCAGAGAGTAGTTGTTAATGGGGCTTCATCATTATGGACTAAAGTGCTAAGTGGGGTGCCACAGGGTTCTGTGTTGGGGCCGCTTCTATTTAATCTATTTATTAATGATTTGGAAGTGGGTATGTCATAAAGGTTCCTGTGTTTGCTGACGACACAAAACTTTGTCGACCATTAAAAACTTCAGAGGATGTGCAATCGTTGCAAGGTATGCTGATGCATTTGGGACTTAAAAATACTTGTGTCTACTTATACTATAAATGGTCTTGTGTAAGTGAATCCCTGTTGGAAAGGGATCTTGGAGTTTGGTGGATAACAAGCTTAAAGGTAGCAAGCAGTCGCAGGCGGCAAACGCCAGAGCCAGCATGGTATTGTCTTGTATAAAGAGAAGTATGGATTCAAGGGAGGAAAATGTAATTCTCCCTCTTTACAAAGCATTGGTAAGGCCTCATTTGGAATATGCAGTGCAATTTTGGAATCCTGTGTACAAAAGGACATCTTGAAATGGAAAGGGTTCAGAGAAGGGCAACTAAAATTAATAGGGGATTGGGGGAGCTTGAATATGAAGAGAGACTGGAAAAGTTACAATTATGTACGCTGGAGAAAAGGCGCTTGCGTGGGGAATGATTACTGTGTATAAATACATTAACGGGCCATACAATAAAACTATCGGGGATGTTCACCAATAGAACATGTCAAAGGACACGAGGACATCCTTAAGATTGAAGAAAAAAGGTTTAGGCTTCAAGCTCGGAAAGGGTTTTTCACTGTGAGAACGGTAAAGCTATGGAACTGTCTCCCAGTGGACGTTGTTATGGCAGGTTCATTGTCAGTTTCAAAAAAAAGGCTGTGTGAGTTTCTGCAACAAGAATGTTGCAAGTTACTGGTATTGATACATAAAGTAGAGTTGATCAGGGAAATTTCCGATTGCCACTTGGAGTCAGGAAGGAATTTTTTCCCCCTTCATAAATTTGGTGGGTTTTTTTTTTTGCCTTCCTCTGGATCAACAGTAGGCAGGAAATGAGGATATTGCTAGATGGGTTGGACTGGATGGACGTATGTCTTTATTCAACCTCAAATACTATACTACAGGGAGATTCAAAAAAAGTTCTTATTGTTAAAATGGTGCTAATTTTGCCCCAACAATCAGATACTATTTAACATTTGAAAGCTAACATCTGATTGGTTTGGGCAAAATAACACCATTTTTAACGATAAGAACTTTTATGCATCTCCCTGTTAATAGTTTTATATATGCATACTGTACCAAGTTATTTTACATATATTTATTACATACTCCAAGGGAGAGAAGCCAATGTGGTTGGGGTAGCCAGAGGGTCCAAGCCTGCCTGGCTCCTCAACAATGGTGACAAACTGCAGTGAGCCGACTCTAACTCAATAGTTCTGCTGCTGTGAAGCATTACCCTTTGGCTGCTTTTCCCTAAATATGGCAAATATGATGCAAATTACAAAAATAAAGATTAAAGGGAATGTTCAGTGCAAATACATATATTTTTTTGTGTAAAAAAAATGAAGTTAGGATAGCTGAAGAAAGCATCACTAAGCCTAAGCATTTTTTTAAGTATATTAATAGTAAGAAGATGAGGACGAGAATGTGGCACCATTAATTAATGGGGATTAAGTTAGTTACGGAGGATGGCGATAAAGCAAATGTCTTGAAATTTTTTTTCCTCTGTATACACTATAGAAGATCCAAGTACAGATATCAAGAGTATAGTAGTAATAAAGGTATACAAGATTCAAGTTCACTTTGGTTAACCGAGGATATGTACAGAAAGAACTAAAGAAGGTTAATATTAATAAATCTCCTGGACCGGATAAAAATACATCTCGGGTTACTAAGGGAGCTAAGTTCAGTTTTATCTAGGCCATGTGTTTCTTATTTTGCTGATTCCCTCATGTCCGGTGGTGTGCCTCTGGATTGGAAAAAGGCTGATGTTATCCAATATTCAAAAAGGGGTAGTCGTTCACAGCGGGGTAATTACAGGCCTGTAAGTTTAACTTCAGTGGTGGGGAAGATCCGGAAAGGTTAATAAGGGAACATGTCTAGAGTATGTTTCAAGGACGACATTATAAGTAGTAACCAGCATGGATTTAGGAGGAATAGATCTTGTCAAACTAACTTGCTTGGCTTTTAGAGGAAGTAAGTAGAAATTTAGACTCTGGTATAGCAGTTAGATGTAGTTTATTGGATTTTGCAAAGGCTTTTGATACAGTCCCCCATAGGCGACTAATGAATAAGCTAAGGTCTGTTGGTCTGGGGGTCACATTAGTACATGGATAGAAAATTGGTTAATGAATAGGATGAGCAGAGAGTAGTGTGTAATGGGGCTTCATCATTATGGACTAAAGTGCTAGTGGGGTGCCACAGGGTTCTGTGTTGGGGCCGCTTCTATTTAATCTATTTATTAAGATTTGGAAGTGGGTATTGTCAGAAGGTTCCTGTGTTTGCTGACGACACAAAACTTTGTCGACCATTAAAAAACTTCAGAGGATGTGCAATCGTTGCAAGGTGATGCATTTTGGACTTAAAAATACTTGTGTACTTATACTATAAATGGCTCTGTTAAGTGAATCCTGTTGGAAAGGGATCTTGGAGTTTTGGTGGATAACAAGCCTTAAAGGTAGCAAGCAGTGCCCAGGCTGGGAACAAGCCAGAGGCCAGCATGGTATTGTCTTTGTATAAAGAGAAGTATGGGATTCAAGGAGGAGGAAAAATGTAATTCTCCCTCTTTACAAAGCATTGGTAAGGCCTCATTGGAATATGCAGTGCAATTTGGAATCCTGTGTACAAAAAGGACATCTTTGAAATGGAAGGGTTTTCGAGAAGGGCAACTAAATTAATAAGGGGATTGGGGGAGCTTGAATATGAAGAGAGGACTGGAAAAGTTACAATTATGTACGCTGGAGAAAAGGCGCTTGCGTGGGGATATGATTACTGTGTATAAATACATTAACGGGCCATACAATAAACTATCTGGGCATTGTTCACCAATAGAAAATGTCAAAGGACACGAGGACATCCCCTTAAGACTTGAAGAAAAAAGGTTTAGGCTTCAAGCTCGGAAAGGGTTTTTCACTGTGAGAACGGTTAAAGTATGGAACTGTCTCCCAGTGGACGTGTGTTATGGCAGGTTCATGGTCAGTTTCAAAAAAAAGCTGTGTGAGTTTCTGCAAACAAGAAATGTTGCAAGTTACTGGTATTGATACATAAAGTAGAGTTGATCCAGGGAAATTTCCGATTGCCACTTGGAGTCAGGAAGGAATTTTTCCCCCTTCATAAATTTGGTGGGTTTTTTTTGCCTTCCTCAGGTCAACAGTAGGCAGGAAATGAGGATATTGCTAGATGGGTTGGACTGGATGGACGTATGTTTATTCAACCTCAAATACTTACTATACAGGGAGATTCAAAAAAAGTTCTTATTGTTAAAAATGGTGCTAATTTTGCCCCAACCAATCAGATACTATTTAACATTTGAAAGCTAACATCTGATTGGTTTGGGCAAAATTAACACCATTTTTAACGATAAGAACTTTTATAGCATCTCCCTGTTAATAGTTTATATTATGCATACTGTACCAAGTTATTTTACATATTATTTATACATACTCCAAGGGAGAGAAGCCAATGTGGTATATGTCCAGAGGGTCCAAGCCTGCCTGGCTCCTCAACAATGGTGACAAACTGCAGTGAGCCGACTCTAACTCAATAGTTCTGCTGCTGTGAAGCATTACCCTTTTGGCTGCTTTTCCCTAAATATGGCAAATATGATGCAAATTACAAAAATAAAGATTAAAGGGAATGTTCAGTGCAAATACATATATTTTTTTTTTTATTGTAAATTTTATTCACAGCTTAATAGAATTGAACATTTTATACATTTTTACAGGGTTCTGCAATATTCATAATAAACATTACATCATAAATTCTACAGAGCACTCTGTTGCTATTAATGCTGTCTTTTTCTTTTTTCAACCTAAACATTTATAGTTATACAAAAATATATACCGGTATGTAAATAACACACAAATATAACCAAGGGACATATACTTTTAAGAAAAAAAAAGAGCAGTATTTTTCCTTTCTAATGACCTTAACCTGCCCATTCAGCATTTTGTCCGTGTAACATTCCACGTTAGTGTGCATTCCGGGAAAAAGAAGGGTCGTTACAGAACCTGAAATATCAGCTCACTAATATTAACAGCAGGAAATAGCAAGGGGTATAAATTCAACTGATTTTTTAAAATGAATGAGAATATTTAGAATAATTAGTTATGCATAATAGAAGCTAAGAATTTTAAAAATAATGATATTTTCCAATGAATTTTCCCTTTAAAGACTTTTTTTGAGGTATGCAACAAGGAATCATTTAGAAATTCAGAGACAGATTCAGAGGCAAATTCTATAAATATCAAATTTAATATCAGAAATTAAAAAATTCTCGAATTTCCAGGATAATTATCGAATGTCGAATGCGGAAGCTCGAAAGTAGGCAATGTGTGAAGGAAGTGACTTTGTTCCAAGTCCTGGATTGATTTGTACATATTCCTCTGACCATTTCCCAGGTCCCAGAGCCATGTACAGCAAGTTAAAATTGCTATTTTAGCAGTATTTTATCTGAACTTTTAGAACTATTTGTCCCCATTAACTTTAATGGGTTCATTTTTGAACTTTTGAATTTGCAAACTTTTCCTGAAGTTCAAAAATTTTAAATCAAACTTTAGGAAGTTCAGCCATCTCTAATTAGGATCAATATATCTGTATTTACAATGACACATATATTTATTTTAAGGGTATCTCCACAAGTAAAACAACTTTTTGGTATACAGTTTTATAGAAGAACAGGGGGCAAAGGAGTTCTTCAATAAAACATTCAGGAGCCGGGAGCGAAGTTACAGAACTTACCCAGACTCTCGCTCCTCTGCCACGTCCTCTGACTGGTTCTGTTTTTTTTTACCAGTTAGCAACATTTTCTCCACATATCACAAATACACTTTTTGTGGCATTAAACCTGAGAAAACCATTGGATTTTGGCGAAAATGCATTTGTGGGGGACTTTTCCTTGCTGGAAAATGTTTTATTCAATCAATCTTTGCTTTAAAGTTCCCTATGATATCAATGAGAAAATGTGCCTGTTTATAAATACTGCAAAAATGTAAAAAACATTTCTGGTTGTTCCCCCCCCCCCCCCCCAGAAAAAAAAAGCGCTCTTATATAACTAAGCTTCTGTGTGTCTTTTGTGACCACGTGGTGTTTCACTTGGCTAACAATGTGCTATTTAAGGAGCAGTCAGAAAATATGGATTATGATCTGCATTTTATTTTCGCATCATTATTTTCCAAACCGTGTATTAAATTATACGCCAATAAAGGAGTGCTGTATTAACTAATTCCACTCCCACTTATAAATAGGGTCTATTTTATATACTAAGCTGCAGCTATGGACGCAACGGACACACTGCACTACCGTGAGTCAGCCATCAGGTGCGTAACCCAGAAGTTCGCCGCAGGGGATCGACGAGCAGAGGGGAGATGCACCGGAGGGGGATAGGGGGAATGCGCAGGGGGTGTGTATGTAATGTCCCGAGGGTGTGCATCGGTGTGTGTGTGTGTCAGGGGGGTTGGTGATTCTTTAAAGAATTGAGGGTTTTCTGGTACAGTCTAATTTACTGTAAGATTATGTCTACACTTAAGATGTGATAACAGTATCGCTGAAAGCTG
This sequence comes from Hymenochirus boettgeri, assembly GCA_019447015.1. Classification (NCBI taxonomy): domain Eukaryota; kingdom Metazoa; phylum Chordata; class Amphibia; order Anura; family Pipidae; genus Hymenochirus; species Hymenochirus boettgeri. The sequence goes on along the minus strand of CM033470.1, from coordinate 216,174,237 downwards.
ACCACTTTTTCACCATTTTAAATATTAACTGTTAATTAAAAGTCAGTTTTTGACTTACAGAAGTATTGTGTATCTACAACCTCCAGCCTGTTAAAGTGAAAGGATTAAAACTAACACGGGGTGTTGAGATTTTTGTATATTTCCTGTAAGGGAATGCCTAGGAGAATGAAAGAATGCATAGAATGCAGTGCTGCAGAGTTTCAAATTAGTAGTAAAGGCAAAAAATATTGCCCATGTTAAGTGAACGCAAGCAGTGTACTTGGCGTTACATTTCACCTTGTCCCGATACGCCTGACATCATTGCATGTCTTATAAATCCCATACTTACAGAATATATGTATTTGGCCTTATTTCTGCTACAGTAACAGGAGTGAGATTGAATTTATAAATTAACCCTTTGTGTGAGGGTTTCTGCAATAAATGAATGAGCTGTATCCCAGGAAACAAGACAGAAAATAAAGGGAAGTGGTACGTGATTTTATTTAAATGAACTGGAACATTTTAAAAAGTTTAAAACCTGGAATACATAAATAGATATGATAATGAATCTGCCTCCCTTCTTTCTCTCCATGGTCCTTAGAGTAAGAGTGGGTACACACAGCTAATATCTTTAAAAGATTACAGACAGTAACGAGTGTTTTCCCTATATGAATTAGAAGGAGAATGTTGGGGACTGACACATTTCCTTTACTTTAGTACAGGGGGCTGACCATGGCGAGGTAGCATTTTCAAATGAAAAAAAAAAGGAAAAAGGTAATGTCTTCATTACTTTGTGCCATGTTTTTGTAATAAAATGTGTGCATATCATTGGACCTATTGTGTTTAAATTGCCTTTTCTATGTGGTTAAAAAGGGAGGTATTTTCCACCACAGGAATTTACTTTATTGGGAGATGGTGATTGAGTGCCATGGTACTGGTTGTCCCATGTTATAGTGGAGTCTCTCTTTTTCTTTTTCTATATATATTACATAAATGTAACCTATTAAATTAAAATAATCTACTATAATAAGTAATTGATGTATTGGTTGAGAATATGGAAAGAGTGACTTATGGCTCATCTGAGATTTTCAGGGTTACTCAATAAAAGATCTTATCGTTTAAAATGGTGCTAATTTTGCCCCAACCAATCAGATATTAGCTTTCAAAATGTTAAATAAGATCTGATTGGTTGGGGCAAAATTAGCACCATTTTAAACAATAAGAACTTTTATTGAATCTCCCTGTTTTTTGTTACATTTTCATTACTTCAGGCTCACACCTAGGCTAGTTCAGGTTAGTTCAGGCTGACACTGAATTGATACCGGCACAGTACGTATACTGCTCTGGCATAAAGAAATTAAAGCAAAGACTAGGCTAAAAAAAACAAGGTATTTATACCAGACTTAATGTCATTTTGTTCCTGGACCAAACTCACAAGTGAATCATTTATGCAGTCTCTCCAAAACATAGCTGGGCAGGCATCTGTGAAGCTAATTAAACAATTAGTGATATATAGCCACCTTTAATTACATCATTTCCACATACCACCCATCTGTACCATAAGGTATGGAGGAGACCTACTCGCAAGCAGTTAAAAATTAAGATCCCATTAAATCAATTTTCCTTCAATGGCAGACATGCAGGAATGACAGTGGGACATACACCTGCAGAACATCTAAGCAGTAAAGAAGAGATGGCCAAAGCAGGAATAATGAAAACTTAACATAAAAGCTTTGAATTATCATTTAAACCAATGAAAACAGACTCCATATACTTTCTCCATATACACAATGGGTAGTCCAGTTGATCTAACTGAATATCACATGACCATACCCACTTTGCTAAGACCACACCTGCTTTGTTAAGGCTATGTCCTATTTTATTACCTGAAAAATTCTCAAGTGTATGATTTGGTTAAGATAAGATAACAGATACATTTGTTTAATGTTAACCCAAATCTACAGAATTTTGGGGATGATTTTACAAAAGTTACACAATTTGATTGTTATTTCTTTCACTTTTCTTGGATTGACCAGGTTACCTCTAAATTTTAACTCTAAACCAATGAGACTTGAGTGTGTGGCACATGACATTGTGACATCACATGTCCACTGCTCCTCATGATTGAAAACTCTATTCTTCTATCACATTAACAACAGAACAAAATGAAAAGTAAAGTATTGTTCTTAAGGGGGTCAGCTGCAGGGGGTCCCTGCTCATATCCTCCGCCCATCACAGAACCATCTCTTATACAGACCCCCCACTCACACTGCCTCCTCTCGCCTTAAACCTTTTTCTCTTTTGGCTCCCGCCCTCTGGAATTCTATTCCCCTCTCTCTACGTCAAGAAACCTCCATAAACAAGTTTAAATCTAACCTCTCATCCTATCTCTCTGAGCACAGCACAACATAAGACTGTTGATACTGCACCAGTTATTACCTCAGCACTTCCACTCATTCCTATGTATCTGTATGTTACCCACCTTAGTAGATTGTAAGTGGGCAGGGACCTCTTTCCTCATGTTACATGTTTTAAGCATTTGTATATTTAGTAATGCTCATACATATTTATGTATTTTTTTACTTTTTGTATTCTGTATTGTACAGTGCTGCCTCCCCTAGAGGCTTTATATAAATAAACATATACATACATATATAAGATAATAATATGTGCTATAGAACAATAAACACAAGCCTGTTCGGAAACATAATTGGCAATGTTAATGAACCATTTCTCGGACTGAAGGTTTATCCAATGTAATAACGGTTTAAAGAATAACTGTATTGCCTCAATGCATTTTTGGTATGCAGCCCTCCCCATACATTTTTTTCCTGATTTTGAGCCTCTCTCTGCCTTCAATTAGCCATGCTGTGAAGGGGGCGTAACAATTCTGTCTGCCTCTAACTGTCACTCAGAGCTAGCATGCGAGAAAACACTCCTCCACCCATCCTTGATCATCTTGATTATGTAGGCTGTATCCTAGCAACCGGACATTTCAAGTTTGTTTAACCGGCAGAGGAGGAGGAGAGAGGTTGTAACAGACATTCCCACCAGCCAATGACAAGTGATATGTTAATCATGGCCCTGTGCCTTCTAGGAGGCGGGCTTTTAGCACTCATCTTTGCTGTGTGATATCTAAGAGAGGGCAGCAAGGCTGTAAATGTGAGTAAGTGATTTCAGCTGCTGGAAGTGTGGACATGTAATGTTTTTTTTTTATATTGTTGTCCTTTAACAAATTCTTTTGGACAAAGTCCCTGAGCAATACATTCCAGAACAAAAGGTCATGTGTTTCAGGCAAATCTTCTCTTTCAAATTGTTGGGAATTCCATCCCACTGTGAAAGCCATGTAACCGCTATCTACATTGGAACCAGGTCCAATCTGCTGGTGTTGCCACTGGATGATCTTGCTGTTACAAACCTACTGTCTGTATTTCTTGTTGATGTCACAATATGATTTTAAAATGTAACTTCAAACCCCTTTACATTCAATCTATTCATGGGTATTGTCTGACACAGCAACTGGTTGCCTGTGATTAGTATCATTTCCAAATTTAGGGGCATATTTATAATGCTGCGATTTTGGTAATTACTGAAACGTGGGACCCTTACCGAGTATACCATTAGTTTATGGTCGGGTAAATACGATGTCTCTATACAATGGCATTAAGCGATTCAGCATGATTGCTGTTATTTTACAACTGTGCAAAATAGCTTTTTTGTGTACTCTTGCTTTTAGAAATGTGCCCCTTAAACATTCTTAAAGATATCCCATATGGTTGTTCCTGCAGGGTGGAAACATTTCTTTTATTAATGTTCATCTTGATATTCAAAAAACTTGTTTTTTTAGCATCCATTAGGTTTGTTTACGGGAAGCTACGGGGACAAAATTCAAAGTCACACTAACCAATTTAATAAAAGTAAGCGTGACTTTAAGAAAGTTTATTCGGCAGCCGCAGTAGTTTTGCTAACCTAGTCGTGCAACTTTTGCGAGTTTTCTCAGGATATTAAATGCCGCTGTACAGCTGGCATTAAACTTTTAGAAGCGGCTAGCCATCAGAAGGACAACCAGTGACAGGTAATTGGCAATTGAGATACACTTTTATGGCACAGTTACAGGTGATATTTGACAGATCACCAGCGGTACTGCACACACGCAGAATTTGGCTCAGGACTAAACCTTTAGTCAATGATCTTCCCTCAGGTTCTCCCTCCAAGCAAAATTCTGCATGTGTACAGGCCTAAAGTCTAGTAACAATAGAAGAGTTTTTATCCGAAATAGCCTTGTCACGGCAAAAGGGCAGCACCTAACAGTTCTGATGGACCACATGATCGTCTGTGATTACCTACATGTCAATTGTCCTTTCATTTAATACTAAAAAATTAAACTCTCCCCCAAACTTCAACCCAAGTAAAATGTTTAAAAGTATCTTGCATTGCGCTTGGGGGTATGGGTGGTGGAAGGAATTAAACAAAAGTAAAAAAAATAGTAAGATCTCTGTAAAAAATCGGTTTAAAATGACACTTCCATATATTAAAATTCGTAAAGGGCATGTCCACCCCAAACTAAAACATAATCCCCCCAACTATGGCCCCATCATGTAGTGTAGTTTAATCCTACCTTCACATCCCAGCTCCATAGGTCTCCTGTCAGTCCCCCCCCAAAGTCCCAAAAAACTGCCCCCACAGGAGGATAGCAGAGTCCATATAGGGACTCTGCCTCCCACCTGGCTCGGGGAGAAGTTTGGCATGCGTAACTGCAGCCTTCTCCCCCTCCCTCTCAGGATTCCCTCCCCTAGCGTAAAACCCTTAAGATTAGGATTCCCCTGCCCCCAGCCCCAACCGCTCCACTTGTATTCTTGAAAGCTCCCAAACTTTACTTACCTTCCTCCTTTACCCCGCCGAAATGAACTGCCGGCAGCCGCGTCCATGATTGGCTGCTGCTCAGCCAATCACAGACGAAACTGCCGGTCTCGCCCTCTGCTTGCATTTTCTTGCAAAGCAGAGGGCGGCAGGCAGCGGAGGAAAGAGGGGGGTAAGTAAAGTTTGGGGCACTTCTAAGAGTATAAATAGGGGGGGGGACTGGAGGAATCATATATCCAAAATTGATTTTTAGGGTGGACATACCCTAAAACATCACTTGGCCTATTCACCAACTAGGGGCATGGGGTTACTCTGTGCTGTTCTGATGCTTGCTTGGTCGTGTAGCTCAAAAACCTTTGCACACAGGAATAAGGTTGTCAACAAATTTATTATACCATTTAAAAAATAAAAAAGCACTAAAAAAACCTTGCAGAAAACAGTCCATTAGCCGTTGTTAAAGTTGCAACTCTTTGCTATGGTGTGGCCCTTTAACTCGTGGTTGTCTTGTAGTGAGGTATAATCCCATTAGTAATGGCTTGGAGGTTGTTCCTACGCATTTCTCTGTTTTAATCCTTACAGCTTCATCAGGGATGGTTATGTAAAAAATGCACCAATCCCACCCTTCTCAGTGCCACAAGGGCCACAAGTGCCGGGGAGGGAGGCCCTGGTTTTGAGGTGCAGGATCACTTAAGCCCCAAAAGGCCCTTCCCTGGGCCACATTGGTCCTTCTAAGGACCGTGCCGCGGACCCGAACATCTGTCCGTAATCCTTTGCTGAATTCGAGAATACTAAATTTGAGGACTTTTGAATTCCAAACATTTGAGGTTTACCGAATGGTCGAATATTCCGAAATCCTTGAACGTTTGAGGATTTTCGAAATAAGTCTGCAAGTTCGGAAAACTCTAGTTGTAGTTCAGGAAGTTCTAAAGAGTTTGAGTTTGTCCAAACTATTAAAGTTCGTTACAAATTCATGTTCGAGGTTCAGGTTATCCTAGAATTCTATTGATTCCTACTCCTGTAAGATATCTTTAAAGGGTATCTCCACTTATAATTTCAAGGTTTAGGCATCTAGTTCTATTGAAGAACGGGAGGTAAGGAGCTGTGCCTTACCTTCGTTCTTCAATAGAGCAAGCAGGAGACTGGGAGAAGTAAAAAACGTACCCGCTCGCGCGCGTCCCCGGCGCATAGTTGAAAGGTTCCCGACGGACCTTGTCTTCTATGCGCATGCACGATCTATGCGTATAGAAGACAAGGTCCGTCAGGGACTGTCAGACTAACGACCGGGGAGCGAGCGAGCGGGGTAAGTTTCCTAACTGCTTACCAGTCTCCAGCTGCTTGTCTATTGAAGAACAGAAGGTAAGCACAGCTCCTTTACCTCCCGTTCTCAATAGAACTAGATGCCTAAACCTTGAAATATGAGTGGGAGATACCTTTAAAGAAGTTATAGAAATTCAACTCAATATGGACAAAAAACAGTTGCCTGCTTATCTACATACAATAGTTTTCTACTATAATGAGATTCAATCCTCCGTGTTAAAAATAAAAAAGGGGTAAAAAAAAACTGAATCTAAGCAACAAGGCACTCAATTCAACCAAAAAAAGCAATCTCTGGAAACGAAAAAGGGCATGCTCTGCAGCTCGCAAAACAAAATATTAAAGTGTGTCATTAATGTTTTATTTTTGTAACATAATTGGTATGACATTCAGTGACATTATATAGTGAATAAAATGCTTTTCTAGCCAATCACTGACGCAGCTGCTGGTCCAGGGAGAGCAAGGGCTGGTTAGTATAGGAGATGGTTTGAGCCAGTTAGGACGGGCGTGCCAGCCACAGACATTCCGTAGGGACATAAACTTGCTCAGGTCTTCACTCTGCCCTCCTCATCCATTGTTGCGGCCTCCAGAAAAGCACTGGGTCTAAACGCATTATACATTTTGCAGTCCTCTCAGATGACACAGGAAAGCTGCCAGCGTAGTGAGTTATGGGGGAGGCTGTAGTCACTTTCTGCGGAGCCCTGCTTCAAAGCAGCTGCAGAAAATACAAATAATATATGGACAGTTGGGTCCATAGGGATCCATTGGGTGGGGGGATTATATGTAATCGATCGGGGTTGTTTACCGTTAACAGTACAATTACCATAAAATACATGTTGGTGGTTTGTTGTATAAATAATCTGGCGTGCAAGGGTTCATACTGCTCACCAAAAAGCGTTTATTCAATTACAATTATATTTATTATTTTCCTATTTACAAAAAATACAAACTACAAATACTATTATGCCTGCCACAATGTATTTTTATGTATTTAGAATTAAGTATGAAATTAGTTTTATAATTGGGATGCCAAGTTTAAAAAGTTACAACTCCCATCATTCCCTGCTGCCATCTGTGTAGGTGATGTTGAGAGTTGTAGTTTTTAAACCTCTGCAGGGCCAAAAAGGAAAGACATTTCTCATTTATGGTTAGAAATACACACACCAGATATAGGTGCATACACCTTGTATGGTCTAAAGAGCAAAAACATAACCCTTAACACACACAGACACGGGTGCACACATGCCCTGATACACCGCCACACAAACCTGCCCTCATGTTTCTATGGCAACCAATACTCACTATAATACAAAAATATAATCTGAATAAATTGTGAAATTTAAAACACCCTCTTGCATTCCCATAGCAAATCATTGTGTTTTAAAACTGCCCACACAGACCCCTACCATTCCCTTCCAAAATTTCCCTACATCCCTTCCCCTACATTCCCTTCTAAACCTCAAAGTTTATACTTAAACGTTCCCTTTCAGTTCAACTTGCATTACCATTTTCTCCCCCACTGTTTTCATTTTACAAACACTTAGCGCTGGCCACACTGCCGTGATTGAGATTGCGTTTGTGATATGTATGTATAATTTGATTTATAAAGCACCACTTGGGTACGCAGCGCTGTACATTATAAAATACAACAGGGTTATTCAATAAAAGTTCTATTGTTTAAAATGGTGCTAATTTTGCCCAACAATCAGATCTTTTAACATTTGAAAGCTACATCTGATTGGTGTGGGGAAAATTAGCAAATCAAGCTTGATAAAGGAGCAGTTGGCTCCGAAACATGTCGCTTTGTACACATTAAATTGCTGCAGTTCACACTTGCTGCTTGTGGCTCGTCTACATTTTGTTTCTGACCAATACAGATACAAGTGGGGGATGGGTACAAAGTGCTAGAGATGGCTAACAATCATTTGTGTGTGCTGATATGATCAATATATGTGCGTACATGCCGTGGGGGACAATGTAGCTCGCCACACTGGCAGACTTTAGTCTCTTAGCTAATCCATTCTTAATGCGGATTAATGACTGACGATAAGGGATCATGCACAAATAACTAGCACAACTCACAATGCACAAAAATTGATATGCATTTCTGTTGTGTTGTAGTGTTCCATACACATATTAGAACTGTGTGTTGGTGACCCTATAAAAACGGGACTGTAAAAATCCTTTACAGTTACAGACATGATAAATCTTTGTATGAATGTATTATTGGTTATGTGTTGGGCCATCGAGAGGTACTGCAAAATGTATGACTGCGTTTAGACCCAGTGCTTCCTGCGGTACAGTAATTCATGCTAAATACAATTTTCACACAAATTAAGTGCACTGTACACATTATTCTTCAAAATGAACAATGAACATATAATTGAAAAAACAATTTGAAAATATTCAATAGAAAATAAAAGAATGCAAAAGGGATTTCATGGCAATAGAAAAGTAAAGATCTGCTTAATCCAATTTAAAAGACAAGTCAAGTCAGCATAATGTAATCTTAAGACAATCGGGTCAGCCAAACACTCGTTCGAGAGAGAGGGAAATTTCCCTTGCCTGTGGGTAGACTCCCTTAGAGGAGTCTGCCGCGAGCGAGGAGACACACAGTCCGAGAGTTCTCCCTATGCTGTACATAGGGTAAGTGCTCGGGACTGTGTGTAGCCTGATCTTTGAAAAGACAGACAGGATCTTTGGTGTGTACCTAGCTTTAGTCACAAAAGGGCCACCTATACAATAATTTAAATATATATATATAATAATATATATATTATATATTTCAATACAAAGGACAGAAATTAAAGAAGAGTCATGTACTTTATTAAATAAACATGTAAGGGCTAGGTCACACTGCCACGTTTTCTCATGTTAATTAGGGCTTGCGATCAGTTGCAATGCAGTCCATGTAATGTTGGTGGCCACATAGCTTGTTCTGTGATTGATAGAATATTGGATGTTCGGTATGTAATATTCAATAAACCCATTAAATATTCATGGGTTTCAAAAAGCTTGAACATTGAAACCGTCACTTTCGAAACAAACCCTAAACCCATCCATTATTATAACCATCGGGGTAGGTAAGTAGGAGAGAAACATTACTTACTTGCAGATCTGTCAACTGATTATATTTATAAACCCGCAGTATGGCTATAACCAATACCAAACATCTCCAGTTTGTATTGGCTGTGTCAGTTTTCACAATGTGGAAATAAATTACAGGATGGTATTGGTAGTTACCGCAGTGTTGTTGCATAAAATGAGTCATAAAATGTGCAGCTATAATGCATGGCACAAAAATACTTTACCACATTCCTAAAGGACAACATCACTAATTTGTGAATCCACACCTTCATAATTATGCCCTCACATTGATTTCTGCTAAGTGATCTATGATATAGAGTCACTAGGGCCCTATTTATAAAAAACGTATCGTTATCGTAAAATACCGATCGTATCGTAAAAAACGACCGGGGTTTTACCGATAACGACCGTTATTTACAGATAACGGTCGTTATTTACCGATAACGACAGTTATTTATCGATAACGGTCGTTATCGGTAAATAACGACCGCTATCGGTCAATAACGGTCGTTATCGGTAAATAACGACCGGTATTACCGATAACGACCGGTGTATTTAACGATATCGGTAAATAACGGTCGTTATCGGTAAATAACGGTCATTATCGGTAAAAACCCGGTCGTTATTTTACGATAACGATCGGTATTTACGATAACGATAACGATTTTTTATAAATAGGGCCCTAAATGTGAATAAAACTACCTAGTACATCCTCCTTTATTTGTGTATCTTGGTTCTAAGGTGGGTACACACGGACAATTTTTTTTGGCGTAACCGATTGTGCAGTCCAAATCGTGACAGACATCGGTCGCCAGCAACAGCGAAACACGCGACTGATTGATATACAAAATATTTGTCACTTTGCAACAAAAATCGCCTTGTGGTTTCACATACGTTACCGTGCATTTCCGTACCAAAAAAGGGTATTCTTTCCTAAAATTATGCTTTTCCAGAAACTGTTTTGGCCCATGTTGTTAGGATCCAATTGAGTTTCTATTGTCATTGAATTCAGTAATCAACTATAGTTAAAGGGAATGTCCAGCCTAAATACAAGTTTGTTTAAAATGATTATCCCCTCCAAAACCTCACTTTCGCAAGGTTCCTACAGTTCCAAGATCCCCCAGAGCTTACTTACCTACCTGACCCAGACCCTCGCCGCTTCTCCTCCGCGGCTGGAGCTGACAGCCGCTCTACTTCCTGGTTGCGGCTGTCAGTTAGGGCGCAACATGACATCACGCCCAATCGCCTGACAGCTGCGACCAGGAAGAGAAGCGGCTGTCAGCGCAGAAGTCCCCTCCTCCTATTTTTGCTCGCAACAAACTTGTAACAGGAGCGTGGAATAGCCGGCGAGGGTCCGGGTCAGGTAAGTAAGCTCTGGGGGATCTTGAAACTGTAGGAACCTCGCGAAAGTGAGGTTTGGGGGGGGATAATCATTTCAAAACAAACTTGTTTTTAGGCTGGACTTTAATAGAAATATAGGATAAAGAAACACTAAGGGCCTCATTTAACCAGACTCGCTGGGCAAATATATGTTAAAGACTTTAGCTCCATATTAGCGTTGGATGCGCGGGTTACGCAAAAATCACCGCATCCGACGTTCACAATTTAATATAGGATTTGCGCTAGTTTTAGCGCAGGATTTTAACACCAGGGATTTACCCACATTTGCAAATCCCTCCCACCCTTTTTGTTCTCCTTCCCCCTAGTGTAAATCCTCTTGTACATATAGTAGGGCTAGTTCCGCCAGTCCCAATCGCAATATAATATTTTCCAGAGACTACCCCGAACTCTACTTACCTTCCCTCTCTCCTCCGGCATTCTGAACTGCCAGGCTGCGTCCGTGATTGGCTGCCTCTCCAGCCAATCAGGAGTGGCTGAAGGTCTGGCCCCCCGCTTGCAGTTCCGTGTAAGCAGAAGGCCGGGCAGTGCGCCGGAGTAGAGAGGTAAGGTAAGTAATGATCGGGGGAGTCTCTGGAAAATATATTATAGCAGTTGGGGCTGGGGGAACTAGCCCTACTATATATATAAAAAATTTGAAAAAGGGTGGATATGCCCTTTAAATCACAGAAGGAGCATTTACCCAGAGCGATAGCGGCTCTGAGTAAATGAGCCCCTACAGATGACCTTTTTGGCCTTGTCTTTTATGAATCTTTTTATTTTAACTCAGATAAAAATTTATTTTTACGAACTATACTATGGACATGCTTTTAATGAAAATCTAACCTAGGTGTTATTTTATTATTATTTAAACAAGCTTTTTTGAGGGTCCTATTTTGTTATGCATGTAGACTTTTTCCCAGTATTGTGTAATCAAAAAACATACATGCATTTACTTGCAAGTAAACATAATCTACAAGCTATCTACTGGTCTTTGTTGGATGGAAAAAGTTAACAACAAACAATAATTACAAGTTGATGCTGCATTTTTTTAAGAATCCACAGGGTATTCAGATTGGGCTTGATCTTATTCAGATGGTCGATATTGTATTTTTTTTAATGTCCTCCAAGCCTTACTAACCTATTTTAATCAGTGGACAATTTGTTAAGGACTACATATCATGCTGCTTATGCGTTCTGCCAGACCATGTGGGCTGTCCCTCTGCCAAAACATATGGTACAGAATACACCATGGAGTCCTTTTACTCCACTGCTGCTAAAGAAAACAGATGGTAAAAACCAATTGCTCTGCATCACAAGGTGACTAGACCTGGAGTAATGCCAGGTACCTTCCCTTTAGGATTACATTTAGGGAAGACAGAAAAATGGTAGTAATCTCAACAAAGAACACGGTACCTTTAGCAATATTTAATGATAAATCACACAAAGGAAAGTTTCTGAATGCATCAATTTAAGGATCTTAGTTGCCATTTTTAAAAATGTCTGCCCATTTTTGGGGCGGTTTACCCCAAATCTCCAGAGTAATCAGTATGTATATGTTTATTTATATAGCGTCACTTGGGGACGCAGCTTTGTACAACATTAGAATACAAAAAGCATTGTGAATATACAAGTGCTTAGATCATGTAACATGTGGAAAGAGGTCCCTGCCCCGTAGAGCTTACAATCTACTTAGGGGAGAAACATACAGATACATAGGAAAGGGTGGAAGTGCCATAGTAATAACTGATGCAGTGTCAACAGACCTATGTTGTGCTGTGCTCAGAGAGATAGGATGGGAGGTTAGATTTTAAGCAGGATAAACAATGGTGGAGGTGCACTCTACCCAACTGTGGGTGCAGACACCTCTGTAGGTTCTTCCCTTAGGAACCAATGGTTTCGCAGGAAAAAGGTAGCTGAGGGTCGCACTCCAAATCATTTAGAAAATGTATTGTGAACACACATATCCACGTCACAACGTTTTGGGGGGATACCCCCTTCTTCAGGTGATGAAGACACCTGTGGTTCACAATAAAATTTTCTAAATGATTTGAGGTAGATTTAACTTGTTTATTGAGGTTCTTTGCATAGAGAGAGGGGAATAGAATTCCAGAGGATGGGAGCTACAAAGAGAAAAAGATTTATGGGTGAGAGAGGCAGTATGAGTGGGGGGTCTATATAAGAGATGGTTCTGTAATGAGCGCGAGGTACGGGCAAGGACATATTGGGACACAAGAGAAGAATAAGAAGGAGCAGCCATAGCGAAAAGCAATAAATGTTAGAGAAGGATTTTGTAGATAATGCATGTTTTAATTGGGAGACTGGTAGAGTGTGACAGAGGAGATTTAATTTCCCGATTGTTAGAGAGCTTGATAATGTGTACAGCAGGTTAAGTATAGACTGAAGGGAGAAAGATGGGAAGCAGGTAGGCCAGAATGATAATGGTTATGTGAAAGGATGAGAGCAGTAGTCGGAAGAGAGAAGAATCTATGGATTCTGCATAACAAGAGAAAAAAAGCAACAGGTTTAGCAACATTGTTAATGTGATTAGAAAAGGAGAGAGGAATCAATCCATTTACACTTTAATAGAATGAAAGTTGTGAAACATATTTTGCCACAGGAAGGCAAAACTACAGACAGTTTAGAAGTGAAATATGTATTTTGACACTATTTACTTCCTTTTTTGACAAATGGCAGATGTTTACATAGTTGAATACCCTATTAATACCTTACAGGCCATCGATTTTATTAGGATTAGAGATGGACTAGAACTTGAAACTGAGTTTGAATCAACTTTAATGTTCGAACAAAAAACAGACTTTTCTGATTCTGAACTTTCAAGAATTTTGAATTTCTAGAATCTGTCTTGAATTAAAACAGCAATGGTAAATTACTGTACATGGCTCTGGCACCTGGGAAATGGTCTGGGGAACACATACAAACATCCAGAACTTGAAATAAAGTACTTCCTTCACTCGCACGCTACTTTCCAGCTTTCGCATTCAACATTCATAATTATCCTGGAAAATACAATATTTCTAGAATCGTCTCGAATCTCTTAAAAAGGGGTGTTCATTTTTATACAAGAGGAATCATGAAGGGGTAACCATTCCTGACTTAAAAGGGAAAGTTCAGGGAAATATCATATTTTTAAAAGTCATTAAAGAGAACTGGGCAGACTTTGCTGTCGGCTACAGGCTCTTTAGTAGGGATGGGTTGCACCTCACTGATGGCGGTGCAGCTGTTTTAGGGGAGAGAGGCTAGAGGGTTGGAGGAGATTTTAAACTAGGTTTGGGGGGGAGGGTTATTAGCAGTCTCACTGGGATAGATAGCCCAGGAGGAAAGCAGTGGTGTAGAAGGCCAGTGGTGGGCGGAAAGGGGGTGGGGCTAGCATAGGGGATAGGGAGGAATGTGTATTAAAGTGTACGAATAAATTACAGGATCATAATCTAAAATGTATGTTGCAAATGCGAGAAGCCTGGCGTGCAAAATGGGTGAATTGGAAATGATGGCATTGAATGAAAAGTATGATGTAATAGGATAGCAGAAACGTGGTTGAACAGTTCTCACGACTGGGCTGTAAATAAGAAGGATATGCCTGTTTAGGCAGGACAGAAAAAAAAGGAAAGGGGTAGGAGTATGTGTTTATGTTAAAAAAGAATTGAAGCCAAATTTAAAAGAAGAGATAACTGGTGATATGGATGATAAAGTGGAGGCAATATGGGTGGAATTAGGCAACAGGAAAGGGGGTAATGTCATTGTTGGTGTCTGCTATAAGCCGCCAAATGCTAGCAGAGAGGAGGTGAGTCAACTTCATATGCAGTTGGCAAGGGCTGCAAGTTGGGAGTGTGCCATTATGGGGGACTTCAATTACCCTGACATTGATTGGTGCGGTGGAACTGCCATCACAGAAAAAGGCAATGAGTTCCTGAATTTGCTGCAGGATAATTTTCTCTCACAGGTGGTGTGAGGTTTCTACTAGAAAAGGAGCTCTGTTGGATCGTTGTAATATCTAACATTGTGGAGGCATTATAGATATAAGTAACTGAGGCTAGGGAATAGTGACCATGAAATAGTGGCATTTGGACTTTGTTATCGAAAGGAAAAGTGCGTGGGTTAACAAGACATTAATTTCAGGAAAGCAAATTTTCCCAGGTTAAAAGCAGTTCTTCAGAATGTCAAATGGGATAATGTATATCAGGTAAAGGTACTGAACAGAAGTGGACTGTTGTCAAGGGGATTTTAAGCCAGTTCACATCTAAATTTATACCCTTGGGAAATAAATGTAAAAAAATAAATCTGCCCCATGGGCTGAATTCTGATGTAAAGAGGCAAATGGTAAGGAAGAAAAAAGGCATTTAAAACCTTTAAGGCAAAGGGAACGGAAAGGGCCTTTAGGGATTATAAAAACTGTAACAAGGAGTGTAAGAAAGCAATCAAACTAGCTAAAAATAATAATGAGTTAGGATAGCTGAAGAAAGCATCACTAAGCCTAGAATTTTTTAAGTATATTAATAGTAAGAAGATGAGGACTGAGAATGTGGCACCATTAATTAATGGGATAAGTTAGTTACGGAGGATGGCGTAAAGCAAATGTCTTGAATAATTTTTTTTCCTCTGTATACCCTATAGAAGATCCAAGTAGATATCATGAGTATAGTAGTAATAAAGGTATACAAGATTCAAGTTCACTTTGGTTACCGAGGATATGGTACAGAAAGAACTAAAGAAGGTTAATATTAATAAATCTCCTGGACCGGATAAAATACATCCTCGGGTACTAAGGGAGCTAATTTCAGTTTTATCTAGGCCATGTTTCTTATTTTTGCTGATTCCTCATGTCCGGTGGTGTGCCTCTGGATTGGAAAAAGGCTGATGTTTATTCAATATTCAAAAAGGGTAGTCGTCACAGCCGGGTAATTACAGGCCTGTAAGTTTAACTTCAGTGGTGTGGAAGATCCTGGAAAGTTTAATAAGGGAACATGTTCTAGAGTATGTTTCAAGGACTGACATTATAAGTAGTAACCAGCATGGATTTAGGGGAATAGATCTTGTCAAACTAACTTGCTTGGCTTTTATGAGGAAGTAAGTAGAAATTTAGACTTGGTATAGCAGTAGATGTAGTTTATTGGATTTGCAAAGGCTTTTTGATACAGTCCCCCATAGGCGACTAATGAATAAGCTAAGGTCTGTTGGTCTGGGGAGTCCATAGTACATGGATAGAAAATTGGTTAATGAATAGGATGCAGAGAGTAGTTGTTAATGGGGCTTCATCATTATGGACTAAAGTGCTAAGTGGGGTGCCACAGGGTTCTGTGTTGGGGCCGCTTCTATTTAATCTATTTATTAATGATTTGGAAGTGGGTATGTCATAAAGGTTCCGTGTTTGCTGACGACACAAAACTTTGTCGACCATTAAAAACTCAGAGGATGTGCAATCGTTGCAGGTGAGCTGATGCATTTGGACTTAAAAATACTTGTGTCTACTTATACTATAAATGGTCTTGTGTAAGTGAATCCCTGTTGGAAAGGGATCTTGGAGTTTGGTGGATAACAAGCTTAAAGGTAGCAAGCAGTCGCAGGCGGCAAACGCCAGAGCCAGCATGGTATTGTCTTGTATAAAGAGAAGTATGGATTCAAGGGAGGAAAATGTAATTCTCCCTCTTTACAAAGCATTGGTAAGGCCTCATTTGGAATATGCAGTGCAATTTTGGAATCCTGTGTACAAAAGGACATCTGAAATGGAAAGGGTTCAGAGAAGGGCAAATAAATTAATAGGGGATTGGGGGAGCTTGAATATGAAGAGAGACTGGAAAAGTTACAATTATGTACGCTGGAGAAAAGGCGCTTGCGTGGGGAATGATTACTGTGTATAAATACATTAACGGGCCATACAATAAAACTATCGGGGGATGTTCACCAATAGAACATGTCAAAGGACACGAGGACATCCTTAAGATTGAAGAAAAAAGGTTTAGGCTTCAAGCTCGGAAAGGGTTTTTCACTGTGAGAACGGTAAAGCTATGGAACTGTCTCCCAGTGGACGTTGTTATGGCAGGTTCATTGTCAGTTTAAAAAAAAGGCTGTGTGAGTTTCTGCAACAAGAATGTTGCAAGTTACTGGTATTGATACATAAAGTAGAGTTGATCAGGGAAATTTCCGATTGCCACTTGGAGTCAGGAAGGAATTTTTTCCCCCTTCATAAATTTGGTGGTTTTTTTTTGCCTTCCTCTGGATCAACAGTAGGCAGGAAATGAGGATATTGCTAGATGGGTTGGACTGGATGGACGTATGTCTTTATTCAACCTCAAATACTATACTACAGGGAGATTCAAAAAAAGTTCTTATTGTTAAAAATGGTGCTAATTTTGCCCCAACAATCAGATACTATTTAACATTTGAAAGCTAACATCTGATTGGTTTGGGCAAAATAACACCATTTTTAACGATAAGAACTTTTATGCATCTCCCTGTTAATAGTTTTATATATGCATACTGTACCAAGTTATTTTACATATATTTATTACATACTCCAAGGGAGAGAAGCCAATGTGGTTGGGGTAGGTCAGAGGGTCCAAGCCTGCCTGGCTCCTCAACAATGGTGACAAACTGCAGTGAGCCGACTCTAACTCAATAGTTCTGCTGCTGTGAAGCATTACCCTTTGGCTGCTTTTCCCTAAATATGGCAAATATGATGCAAATTACAAAAATAAAGATTAAAGGGAATGTTCAGTGCAAATACATATTATTGTTTTGTGTAAAAAAAATGAAGTTAGGATAGCTGAAGAAAGAAAGCATCACTAAGCCTAAGCATTTTTTTAAGTATATTAATAGTAAGAAGATGAGGACGAGAATGTGGCACCATTAATTAATGGGGATTAAGTTAGTTACGGAGGATGGCGATAAAGCAAATGTCTTGATAATTTTTTTTCCTCTGTATACACTATAGAAGATCCAAGTACAGATATCAGAGAGTATAGTAGTAATAAAGGTATACAAGATTCAAGTTCACTTTGGTTAACCGAGGATAGTACAGAAAGAACTAAAGAAGGTTAATATTAAAAATCTCCTGGACCGGATAAAATACATCTCGGGTTACTAAGGGAGCTAAGTTCAGTTTTATCTAGGCCATGTGTTTCTTATTTTGCTGATTCCCTCATGTCCGGTGGGTGCCTCTGGATTGGAAAAAGGCTGATGTTATCCAATATTCAAAAAGGGGTAGTCGTTCACAGCGGGGTAATTACAGGCCTGTAAGTTTAACTTCAGTGGTGGGGAAGATCCGGGAAAGGTTAATAAGGGGAACATGTTCTAGAGTATGTTTCAAGGACTGACATTATAAGTAGTAACCAGCATGGATTTAGGAGGAATAGATCTTGTCAAACTAACTTGCTTGGCTTTTAGAGGAAGTAAGTAGAAATTTAGACTCTGGTATAGCAGTAGATGTAGTTTATTGGATTTTGCAAAGGCTTTTGATACAGTCCCCCATAGGCGACTAATGAATAAGCTAAGGTCTGTTGGTCTGGGGGTCACATTAGTACATGGATAGAAAATTGGTTAATGAATAGGATGAGCAGAGAGTAGTGTGTAATGGGGCTTCATCATTATGGACTAAAGTGCTAAGTGGGGTGCCACAGGGTTCTGTGTTGGGGCCGCTTCTATTTAATCTATTTATTAAGATTTGGAAGTGGGTATTGTCAGAAAGGTTCCTGTGTTTGCTGACGACACAAAACTTTGTCGACCATTAAAAAACTCAGAGGATGTGCAATCGTTGCAAGGTGATGCATTTTGGACTTAAAAATACTTGTGCTACTTATACTATAAATGGCTCTGTTAAGTGAATCCCTGTTGGAAAGGGATCTTGGAGTTTTGGTGGATAACAAGCTTAAAGGTAGCAAGCAGTGCCAGGCGGCACACAAGCCAGAGCCAGCATGGTATTGTCTTTGTATAAAGAGAAGTATGGATTCAAGGGGAGGAAAATGTAATTCTCCCTCTTTACAAAGCATTGGGTAAGGCCTCATTGGAATATGCAGTGCAATTTGGAATCCTGTGTACAAAAAGGACATCTTTGAAATGGAAAGGGTTTCAGAAGGGCAACTAAATTAATAAGGGGATTGGGGGAGCTTGAATATGAAGAGAGACTGGAAAAGTTACAATTATGTACGCTGGAGAAAAGGCGCTTGCGTGGGGATATGATTACTGTGTATAAATACATTAACGGGCCATACAATAAAACTATCTGGGCATTGTCACCAATAGAAATGTCAAAGGACACGAGGACATCCCTTAAGACTTGAAGAAAAAAGGTTTAGGCTTCAAGCTCGGAAAGGGTTTTCACGTGAGAACGGTTAAAGTATGGAACTGTCTCCCAGTGGACGTTGTTATGGCAGGTTCATTGGTCAGTTTCAAAAAAAAAGCTGTGTGAGTTTCTGCAAACAAGAAATGTTGCAAGTTACTGGTATTGATACATAAAGTAGAGTTGATCCAGGGAAATTTCCGATTGCACTTGGAGTCAGGAAGGAATTTTTCCCCCTTCATAAATTTGGTGGGTTTTTTTTGCCTTCCTCGGTCAACAGTAGGCAGGAAATGAGGATATTGCTAGATGGGTTGGACTGGATGGACGTATGTTATTCAACCTCAAATACTATACTATACAGGGAGATTCAAAAAAAGTTCTTATTGTTAAAAATGGTGCTAATTTGCCCCAACAATCAGATACTATTAACATTTGAAAGCTAACATCTGATTGGTTTGGGCAAAATTAACATCATTTTTAACGATAAGAAATTTATTGCATCTCCCTGTTAATAGTTTATATTATGCATACTGTACCAAGTTATTTTACATATTATTTATACATACTCCAAGGGAGAGAAGCCAATGTGGTTTGGGGTAGGTCCAGAGGGTCCAAGCCTGCCTGGCTCCTCAACAATGGTGACAAACTGCAGTGAGCCGACTCTAACTCAATAGTTCTGCTGCTGTGAAGCATTACCCTTTTGGCTGCTTTTCCCTAAATATGGCAAATATGATGCAAATTACAAAAATAAAGATTAAAGGGAATGTTCAGTGCAAATACATATATTTTTTTTTTTTATTGTAAATTTTATTCACAGCTTAATAGAATTGAACATTTTATACATTTTTACAGGGTTCTGCAATATTCATAATAAACATTACATCATAAATTCTACAGAGCACTCTGTTGCTATTAATGCTGTCTTTTTCTTTTTTCAACCTAAACATTTATAGTTATACAAAAATATATATGTAAATAACACACAAATATAACCAAGGGACATATACTTTTAAGAAAAAAAAAGAGCAGTATTTTTCCTTTCTAATGACCTTAACCTGCCCATTCAGCATTTTGTCCGTGTAACATTCCACGTTAGTGTGCATTCCGGGAAAAAGAAGGGTCGTTACAGAACCTGAAATATCAGCTCACTAATATTAACAGCAGGAAATAGCAAGGGGTATAAATTCAACTGATTTTTTAAAATGAATGAGAATATTTAGAATAATTAGTTATGCATAATAGAAGCTAAGAATTTTAAAAATAATGATATTTTCCAATGAATTTTCCCTTTAAAGACTTTTTTTGAGGTATGCAACAAGGAATCATTTAGAAATTCAGAGACAGATTCAGAGGCAAATTCTATAAATATCAAATTTAATATCAGAAATTAAAAAATTCTCGAATTTCCAGGATAATTATCGAATGTCGAATGCGGAAGCTCGAAAGTAGGCAATGTGTGAAGGAAGTGACTTTGTTCCAAGTCCTGGATTGATTTGTACATATTCCTCTGACCATTTCCCAGGTCCCAGAGCCATGTACAGCAAGTTAAAATTGCTATTTTAGCAGTATTTTATCTGAACTTTTAGAACTATTTGTCCCCATTAACTTTAATGGGTTCATTTTTGAACTTTTGAATTTGCAAACTTTTCCTGAAGTTCAAAAATTTTAAATCAAACTTTAGGAAGTTCAGCCATCTCTAATTAGGATCAATATATCTGTATTTACAATGACACATATATTTATTTTAAGGGTATCTCCACAAGTAAAACAACTTTTTGGTATACAGTTTTATAGAAGAACAGGGGGCAAAGGAGTTCTTCAATAAAACATTCAGGAGCCAGGAGCGAAGTTACAGAACTTACCCAGACTCTCGCTCCTCTGCCACGTCCTCTGACTGGTTCTGTTTTTTTTTACCAGTTAGCAACATTTTCTCCACATATCACAAATACACTTTTTGTGGCATTAAACCTGAGAAAACCATTGGATTTTGGCGAAAATGCATTTGTGGGGGACTTTTCCTTGCTGGAAAATGTTTTATTCAATCAATCTTTGCTTTAAAGTTCCCTATGATATCAATGAGAAAATGTGCCTGTTTATAAATACTGCAAAAATGTAAAAAACATTTCTGGTTGTTCCCCCCCCCCCCCCCCAGAAAAAAAAAGCGCTCTTATATAACTAAGCTTCTGTGTGTCTTTTGTGACCACGTGGTGTTTCACTTGGCTAACAATGTGCTATTTAAGGAGCAGTCAGAAAATATGGATTATGATCTGCATTTTATTTTCGCATCATTATTTTCCAAACCGTGTATTAAATTATACGCCAATAAAGGAGTGCTGTATTAACTAATTCCACTCCCACTTATAAATAGGGTCTATTTTATATACTAAGCTGCAGCTATGGACGCAACGGACACACTGCACTACCGTGAGTCAGCCATCAGGTGCGTAACCCAGAAGTTCGCCGCAGGGGATCGACGAGCAGAGGGGAGATGCACCGGAGGGGGATAGGGGGAATGCGCAGGGGGTGTGTATGTAATGTCCCGAGGGTGTGCATCGGTGTGTGTGTGTGTCAGGGGGGTTGGTGATTCTTTAAAGAATTGAGGGTTTTCTGGTACAGTCTAATTTACTGTAAGATTATGTCTACACTTAAGATGTGATAACAGTATCGCTGAAAGCTGACCACTTTTTCACCATTTTAAATATTAACTGTTAATTAAAAGTCAGTTTTTGACTTACAGAAGTATTGTGTATCTACAACCTCCAGCCTGTTAAAGTGAAAGGATTAAAACTAACACGGGGTGTTGAGATTTTTGTATATTTCCTGTAAGGGAATGCCTAGGAGAATGAAAGAATGCATAGAATGCAGTGCTGCAGAGTTTCAAATTAGTAGTAAAGGCAAAAAATATTGCCCATGTTAAGTGAACGCAAGCAGTGTACTTGGCGTTACATTTCACCTTGTCCCGTACGCCCGACATAATACTCTTATTAATCCCATACTTACAGAATATATGTATTTGGCCTTATTTCTGCTACAGTAACAGGAGTGAGATTGAATTTATAAATTAACCCTTTGTGTGAGGGTTTCTGCAATAAATGAATGAGCTGTATCCCAGGAAACAAGACAGAAAATAAAGGGAAGTGGTACGTGATTTTATTTAAATGAACTGGAACATTTTAAAAAGTTTAAAACCTGGAATACATAAATAGATATGATAATGAATCTGCCTCCCTTCTTTCTCTCCATGGTCCTTAGAGTAAGAGTGGGTACACACAGCTAATATCTTTAAAAGATTACAGACAGTAACGAGTGTTTTCCCTATATGAATTAGAAGGAGAATGTTGGGGACTGACACATTTCCTTTACTTTAGTACAGGGGGCTGACCATGGCGAGGTAGCATTTTCAAATGAAAAAAAAAAGGAAAAAGGTAATGTCTTCATTACTTTGTGCCATGTTTTTGTAATAAAATGTGTGCATATCATTGGACCTATTGTGTTTAAATTGCCTTTTCTATGTGGTTAAAAAGGGAGGTATTTTCCACCACAGGAATTTACTTTATTGGGAGATGGTGATTGAGTGCCATGGTACTGGTTGTCCCATGTTATAGTGGAGTCTCTCTTTTTCTTTTTCTATATATATTACATAAATGTAACCTATTAAATTAAAATAATCTACTATAATAAGTAATTGATGTATTGGTTGAGAATATGGAAAGAGTGACTTATGGCTCATCTGAGATTTTCAGGGTTATTCAATAAAAGATCTTATCGTTTAAAATGGTGCTAATTTTGCCCCAACCAATCAGATATTAGCTTTCAAAATGTTAAATAAGATCTGATTGGTTGGGGCAAAATTAGCACCATTTTAAACAATAAGAACTTTTATTGAATCTCCCTGTTTTTTGTTACATTTTCATTACTTCAGGCTCACACCTAGGCTAGTTCAGGTTAGTTCAGGCTGACACTGAATTGATACCGGCACAGTACGTATACTGCTCTGGCATAAAGAAATTAAAGCAAAGACTAGGCTAAAAAAAACAAGGTATTTATACCAGACTTAATGTCATTTTGTTCCTGGACCAAACTCACAAGTGAATCATTTATGCAGTCTCTCCAAAACATAGCTGGGCAGGCATCTGTGAAGCTAATTAAACAATTAGTGATATATAGCCACCTTTAATTACATCATTTCCACATACCACCCATCTGTACCATGAAGGTATGGAGGAGACCTACTCGCAAGCAGTTAAAAATTAAGATCCCATTAAATCAATTTTCCTTCAATGGCAGACATGCAGGAATGACAGTGGGACATACACCTGCAGAACATCTAAGCAGTAAAGAAGAGATGGCCAAAGCAGGAATAATGAAAACTTAACATAAAAGCTTTGAATTATCATTTAAACCAATGAAAACAGACTCCATATACTTTCTCCATATACACAATGGGTAGTCCAGTTGATCTAACTGAATATCACATGACCATACCCACTTTGCTAAGACCACACCTGCTTTGTTAAGGCTACGTCCTATTTTATTACCTGAAAAATTCTCAAGTGTATGATTTGGTTAAGATAAGATAACAGATACATTTGTTTAATGTTAACCCAAATCTACAGAATTTTGGGGATGATTTTACAAAAGTTACACAATTTGATTGTTATTTCTTTCACTTTTCTTGGATTGACCAGGTTACCTCTAAATTTTAACTCTAAACCAATGAGACTTGAGTGTGTGGCACATGACATTGTGACATCACATGTCCACTGCTCCTCATGATTGAAAACTCTATTCTTCTATCACATTAACAACAGAACAAAATGAAAAGTAAAGTATTGTTCTTAAGGGGGTCAGCTGCAGGGGGTCCCTGCTCATATCCTCCGCCCATCACAGAACCATCTCTTATACAGACCCCCCACTCACACTGCCTCCTCTCGCCTTAAACCTTTTTCTCTTTTGGCTCCCGCCCTCTGGAATTCTATTCCCCTCTCTCTACGTCAAGAAACCTCCATAAACAAGTTTAAATCTAACCTCTCATCCTATCTCTCTGAGCACAGCACAACATAAGACTGTTGATACTGCACCAGTTATTACCTCAGCACTTCCACTCATTCCTATGTATCTGTATGTTACCCACCTTAGTAGATTGTAAGTGGGCAGGGACCTCTTTCCTCATGTTACATGTTTTAAGCATTTGTATATTTAGTAATGCTCATACATATTTATGTATTTTTTTACTTTTTGTATTCTGTATTGTACAGTGCTGCCTCCCCTAGAGGCTTTATATAAATAAACATATACATACATATATAAGATAATAATATGTGCTATAGAACAATAAACACAAGCCTGTTCGGAAACATAATTGGCAATGTTAATGAACCATTTCTCGGACTGAAGGTTTATCCAATGTAATAACGGTTTAAAGAATAACTGTATTGCCTCAATGCATTTTTGGTATGCAGCCCTCCCCATACATTTTTTTCCTGATTTTGAGCCTCTCTCTGCCTTCAATTAGCCATGCTGTGAAGGGGGCGTAACAATTCTGTCTGCCTCTAACTGTCACTCAGAGCTAGCATGCGAGAAAACACTCCTCCACCCATCCTTGATCATCTTGATTATGTAGGCTGTATCCTAGCAACCGGACATTTCAAGTTTGTTTAACCGGCAGAGGAGGAGGAGAGAGGTTGTAACAGACATTCCCACCAGCCAATGACAAGTGATATGTTAATCATGGCCCTGTGCCTTCTAGGAGGCGGGCTTTTAGCACTCATCTTTGCTGTGTGATATCTAAGAGAGGGCAGCAAGGCTGTAAATGTGAGTAAGTGATTTCAGCTGCTGGAAGTGTGGACATGTAATGTTTTTTTTTTTATATTGTTGTCCTTTAACAAATTCTTTTGGACAAAGTCCCTGAGCAATACATTCCAGAACAAAAGGTCATGTGTTTCAGGCAAATCTTCTCTTTCAAATTGTTGGGAATTCCATCCCACTGTGAAAGCCATGTAACCGCTATCTACATTGGAACCAGGTCCAATCTGCTGGTGTTGCCACTGGATGATCTTGCTGTTACAAACCTACTGTCTGTATTTCTTGTTGATGTCACAATATGATTTTAAAATGTAACTTCAAACCCCTTTACATTCAATCTATTCATGGGTATTGTCTGACACAGCAACTGGTTGCCTGTGATTAGTATCATTTCCAAATTTAGGGGCATATTTATAATGCTGCGATTTTGGTAATTACTGAAACGTGGGACCCTTACCGAGTATACCATTAGTTTATGGTCGGGTAAATACGATGTCTCTATACAATGGCATTAAGCGATTCAGCATGATTGCTGTTATTTTACAACTGTGCAAAATAGCTTTTTTGTGTACTCTTGCTTTTAGAAATGTGCCCCTTAAACATTCTTAAAGATATCCCATATGGTTGTTCCTGCAGGGTGGAAACATTTCTTTTATTAATGTTCATCTTGATATTCAAAAAACTTGTTTTTTTAGCATCCATTAGGTTTGTTTACGGGAAGCTACGGGGACAAAATTCAAAGTCACACTAACCAATTTAATAAAAGTAAGCGTGACTTTAAGAAAGTTTATTCGGCAGCCGCAGTAGTTTTGCTAACCTAGTCGTGCAACTTTTGCGAGTTTTCTCAGGATATTAAATGCCGCTGTACAGCTGGCATTAAACTTTTAGAAGCGGCTAGCCATTTACCGGTAACTTTGTTTAAAAGATGATTCTGTTGTCAACTTTGGCAGCAATTTAAATCACAAGAAAATCTCATATTCTAATAAATTAATTTGGCATGAAAACATAACTTAGGCTGATGCAACACTAAGGGATTGGCCACACTGCTGCTTTCTCATACGCTAATGATTGCGTTCTGCTGCTATCTGTTTTCAGAGTGCATGCAATCTGCATTTTTTTCGGATCGCATACACTCTTTAGCGAATATTGCAGCACAAACGGACAGTAATATGCGTGAAAACACGGCACAGTTTTCACCTGCGTTGTCAACCCGAACAGTGTGTCTTCAGCCTTACAACGCTCAAAAAAACATGCGTTTCTGTGCGCTTATGCCATGCACTTGTGTTCGTTTCTAGTCACTTTTATGTGCATTTGTGCTTGCGTTTCCCAGGGGAATATGGGTAAAATTAAAATCACATGTCATATTGATTGTGCTCCGCTTTTTTATGCACTTCCTTAGACTTGATTTAAGTGCAAACAAACGGACCAAAAATGGTATTTTGGTCCGTGATGCACTGTGATGCTATTTTCTAACACATGCAATCTCGATTTCTGGTCCGTTTCTGTCAAACCATTCACTATGGAAGTGAATTAAAAAGCAAACAGAAGCTGGCTCAATCAATATGACATTCGATTTTCTTTTTACCCATAATCCTTCTAGGAAACGAGAGCAAAAAAATGCACTTAAAAGCGGATACAAGCAGACACAAGCACATGACAAAAGCGCACAAAACGTTTTTTATGTGTTGTAGTGCGGCCTCAGCCTTAGGGTTACTTTTTATCTATTGTTTTTTTTTTTTTAATTGACCATTTCTGGAAACTATAATTTTTCCCAACTATCACTGTACCATTTATTGTTGATTTCTATCTCTTTAGATCTTCAATCTGAACCATCTTACATTACAGTTTTCAATCTAGTACCTTATTGCCATAAACTCTTCTGCTATGTGCAGTTTGGCTGTAACTGAAATGGTGACAGTTGGTATGTGTGAATTGCATGATGGAAAAAATTCCCCCTTCCAATGTTGCCCTCATAGTAATTACTGGTCAGATGTAAGGTGTTGGTTAAGAGAGGAAGGGAGGATTCTGAGCCTCAGCAAATTAAGTACTGAATTCAAGGCATGCAGAAACACACATCCCAGAGTAAGGGCTACTGACATGTAGAAATGTAAAGATTACAATGAGGCAAAGTCATTTTTTTTATACTAGTTGCCCTTTGAAGGACCACTGTCCTTACATTTGCCATTTTCTAAAAAAATTGTACAATTCTTTACATTCATGCGAGGGCAGATGGGGTCTTTCTGAGCCGAATTCTCCCCTTTTACAAAAAAATTATAGTACAGTATAGTATTTGAGGTTGAATAAAGACATACGTCCATCCAGTCCAACCCATCTAGCAATATCCTCATTTCCTGCCTAACTGTTGATCCAGAGGAAGGCAAAAAAACCCCACCAAATTTATGAAGGGGAAAAAAATTCCTTCCTGACTCCAAGGGGCAATCGGAAATTTCCCTGGTATCAACTCTACTTTATGTATCAATACCAGTAACTTGTAACATTCCTTGTTTGCAGAAACTCATCCAGCTATTTTTTTAAACTGACTAATGAACCTGCCATAACAACGTCCACTGGAAGACAGTTCCATAGCTTTATCGTTCTCACAGTGAAAAACCTTTTCTGAACTTGAAGCCTAAACCTTTTTTCTTCAAGTCTTAAGGGATAGCCACCTGTCTTCTGACTCTGACATGCTCTATTGGTGAACAATGCCCCAGATAGTTTATTGTATGGCCCATTAATGTATTTATACAGAGTAATCATATCCCCACGCAAGCGCCTTTTCTCCAGCGTACATAATTGTAACTTTTCCAGTCTCTCTTCATATTCAAGCTCCCCCAATCCCCTTATTAATTTAGCTGCCCTTCTCTGAACCCTTTCCATTTCAAAGATGTCCTTTTTGTACACAGGATTCCAAAATTGCACTGCATATTCCAAATGAGGCCTTACCAATGCTTTGTAAAGAGGGAGAATAAAATGTTCCTCCCTTGAATCCATACCTCTCTTTATACAAGACAATACCATGCTGGCTCTGGCTGTTGCCCCCTGGCACTGCTTACTTCCTTTTAGTTTGTTATCTACCAAAATTCCAAGATCCCTTTCAGGGATTCATTTAACAGGGATTCATTTAACACAGAGACATTTATAGTATAAGCAGCACAAGGATTTTTAAGTCTAAAATGCGTCACCTTACATTTATCAACATTGAATCTCATCTGCCACTTAGCAGCCCAATGTTACAATCTATTTAGATCCCCCTGCAATGATTGCACATCCTCTGAAGTTTTTATTGGTCGACAAAGTTTTGTGTCGTCAGCAAACACAGAAACCTTGCTGACAATACCCACTTCCAAATCATTAATAAATAGATTAAATAGAAGCAGCCCCAACACAGAACCCTGTGGCACCCCATTTAGCACTTTAGTCCATAATGATGAAGCTCCATTAACAACTACTCTCTGTATCCTATTCATTAACCAATTTTCTATCCATGTACAAATGTGCCTCCCCAGACCAACAGACCTTAGCTTATATATTAGTCGCCTATGGGGGACTGTATCAAAAGCCTTTGCAAAATCGAAGTAAACTACATCTACTGCTATGCCAGAGTCTAAATTTCAACTTACTTCCTCATAAGTATGGCTATTTACCATGGAGATAGTAAAATTATTGTAGTTTTTTTTAAAATAACAATTGTATATCAACTCGTTTCTTTAATCTATACCTATTGTAGTGCTTTTGGACAGAAGCACTGGAAAAGGCTGGGACCAGTCTCACCTGTAATATCAGGAACCTCTATATGTTTGTATAGTAAAAATAAACCTTTAAAATATAAGCATATTAAAAGTTGCCAAGGAATACTATGAAGGTATAAGTATGAGAGAAATAGAGAAAGAAACTCCATGGTTTTCCAATAGAAGTAATGGCATTCCTTAGCACAATTTATAAACATACAATTAAGTACTGATGTACTGTCACTCTCCGTTATAAGTACAGTGCACATTGGTACAAAAACACATTTTATATTTCATGCATCTCCTTGAAACTGTTTAAAATGTATTGTATTCTAACTAATTTATTTATGTGCTAAAAATATCATCAAAGGATTTTTATCTTCTGGTTGTCTACGAGCAATTTACTGTGTGATGCACTTTGTTTGTTTTTACAAAATGGAGTCCATAGTTTCTAAGTGAACAACTGCTGCGAGGAGACCATAACCCTTACATTTCAAAGCAAGCCGTCATTCTTTTGGTGCCTAGATTGCTAATGTAAGAAAGGTGCTTTGCCATAAACTCTAGAGACATTAGTAAGATTTCAAAGGGGATGTGGAAAGCAGGAAACTCTTGTCTGTTTTATAAAAAAAAAAAAAACTAAATAAAACGAAAGCTTTAAACATCTCTTACAGGATGTTAATCCACAATACCTTTTTACTTGTATTAACCCTTTTGTTTAAGAATATGTTGAAAACGATGCTACGCTACACTTTAGTTCTGTGTTCCTTGCTAGCACTGATAGGGTTATTTGTTTAATTTGGTTGTGCCCTGCCTCTTCT